>JAABLK010000119.1:0-56665 GCA_012295415.1 Phytophthora chlamydospora | reverse complement strand
CCCCCCCGCGGGGGGGTAGGGGGGGGGGGGGGGGTTCCCCAAACCCCCCACAACAGGGACTTCGTTGCGCCCCCCCCCCCCCCCCCCCCCGCTATCTCAACCAAACGGAGCGAGTTGATCTCGTACCCGTGATTGGAGAGCCAACGAGCCACCTCCAACTGACCTTTTTGAGCCGCCAACTCCAAAAGATCCGGCTCGAACAATTGAAATCCGTTCTCATTTAACCTTTTCAGCAACCTCCAGTCTCCAAGGCCGACAGCTTCGTGTATCGGAACGGTTGAGAGCAGTTCGATCCCAAACTGGTTGACCCAGTCAAATGTCTCGACGTTGCCTCTGACGATCGCTTTTTCCGCCAAACACTGTAACCAACTTCGGACGAAAGCTGGGCGCTGCTCAAACACTGCCTTCAGGTTTCTCAGCTGCCCAAGCCGACTATGGCCATTGCTGATAGCCATGAGGAGTGCGTGTCCCGAGCAGCCCTTCGCCCGAGTCGCCAGCCACTTGACGACCTCAACGTGCCCATTTTCAGCCGCTCCATCCCTAGCATCCGTCGAGCACTCGAACAGGTTCTTGGATGCCAACCATTGCAGCACTTCCAGGTGCCCATCTGTAGCTGCTGCATCAATTGCGTCAGTGCAGCACTGTCCCGGGTTCTCTTGGGTATACAACCATTGCGCCACAGCAAGATGGCCGTTCGCAACCGCTCGATCCATGGTACGTCCGACACGTATTCGTTCTGATGGTATGAATTCACTGCACTACCTCGAGATGACCAGCTTTCAACGCATCCGACGAGCAGTGCTTATCAAGCCAAGACTTCTCGACGTATCTGGGCGCGAATTCGTCAATCGACCACAGCGTATGCCAGTCAATTCCGCGCGGATACAGCCACTGGACGAGCTCGAGATGGCCGTGCGCTGCGGCGTTTTCCAGGACGCTGTCGAAGTCTGCTTTCCAGGGACCGCGGCCATCTTGACGCTCCGTCATCCACCGAAGAACGTGCAAATGTCTTCCTCGTGCGGCAGCCTGCACAGCTTCCTTCCAAACTGGTGCCACTTGCTCGAACAAGAAGTCGAGGTACGTTCCGACGCTCCTTCCTCACAAGCAGCGGTGAAAGTCTCGTGGCACAGGAAGGGCGTCACGTATCGATCAATGCGACATCACATGAGGGAGCTCGCTTCTGCTGGCTGGAGTCCAACTTCGACACACGAACCGTGAAATGGTGCTGGTGCTTCTACAGGAGTCATCGTAGCTCATGGCTCGAGAAACGAGTAGTCGCGATGCCACTGGAAGTCCTCCAATGAAGGGCTCGTGAAGCCTGCGAAGAAGAGTTGGGGTCGAATGTGTTCAATCATTCTTGTTGTCAAACTTTCAAGCATACCTCAGGGACGAGGACGATCAGCTTAAAATTACGAGTTTAAAGTGCTTTATCCTTTCGCCTCACGTTGCAGAGTGAGCCATCTTGCAAATCTATCAGATGCCATAACCACCATCGCCAAGCCGCAGTTTTCATTGACTTTGCCTTCTCTCAAACGCAGCGCTGGGGGCGAAGACCGCAGCGAGAGCTCGGACTGAACCCAGCTGCCAATGATCTGGTTCGAGGACAAGTACTGCGCCGGCAACTCCATCACTAGAGACGAGACGGTTGGCTTCATCGACTGCTTCGCCGGCGCCAAGTTGAACAACAAGGTCTCGTGCTTCATGGTTCGCGAGTCCGGACTCAACATCTTGCGTGATGTTCTGGTGAGGCAGGCTGTGTTCACTACCAAGCAACAACTCCACTCACCAGCCTTGCTCATTTTTAATACTTTGTCATCGGCACGTCGATTTTTCCACAAAATACACGTCTCCCAACCGAAAAAAAAAACAAATGAAAGCCGCCGTGTTGAAGAAAAATCGATTTGCACTCAGCGCTTTTGGTGGTTGAGAAATTTCAGAGAAAGTAGCGAAAGCACGCGCAGAACGCCAATGTAGACGACGATGCAGCCGAAATGGCTCCACATGTCGTCGTACCTGATGTTGTACACTTGGTCGATGTAGCCCTCGATAGTGACGTCTCCAATCGACAACGGCGCGTTCTCCAGACGTCGGCAGCCGAGTTGCCGACTCCCAGCAGCCAACGATGGATCGTTCTCGACTCCCTCGTCACAGTCACCAAAGACGAGGCCAACCAGGACTGACAGCGAGTACCGATGCGGAGAGATGTAGTAGCACCACTTGTAAACGTCGGGGATTGAAGCCGCGGGCGGATTGAAGCCTGAAAACAGCAGGAAAAACGAATTGAAGAGAACGCCCACGATCGTCGCGAGTTCCAGCGTTGGAAGCGCGTACACGAGAAGCTGGCCGAGGTACGTTTCCAAGAGCACGAAGAGCGACACGTTAATCCAGTACAGCACCGCAGTCGTAAGCGACGAGAAGCCCAGCATCGGGTAGAAGACAGCCGAGAAAAGAAGTCCCACAGCAAAAGCGTACGGGATCTCCACAATGGTAGACCCCACGAAATACCACAACACATTGTACGTCTGAGCATTGCGCTCCCGGTAGAAGGAGGCGCGTTCTCGAGCCGTGAAGGGCAGGACGCTGTTGAACGAGATGTTGCCTTGGTACAGTGTCGTCATCAGAATCACACCCACCGCCGAGTTGAGTCCTTGGTACGTCGCGTAGTCTTCTTGCACCAGTAGGAGCCCAAACACGACTCCGAGCGCCAGTGCAGTCACGAATCGTGTCAAGTTGAACGACGGTGTCCTCCAATACGAGACGAAGAACCGTCGGAGCACTGCGCACAGCTGCATGGACGAACTGGCCGCTCGTTTCTTGTCGAAAACGAGCTCTGGAACGGGATCCGCTGCAGGCACCGCAACGCCACGGCGGTTCAGTCCACGCTGGAGATCGCGATACTCTCGAGTGCCTTTAAAGTGGCGTACAAAGTCAACGTTCCAACTCGTTTGGCCGCCGACACCAGCGCCAATACACTCGAGCATCCACGTGGCTGGATTCTGACCGGCAGGGAGTCGAGGAACGCCTGGAATGGCTTCCAAGTAGTCGATCAGATGTCCGCACTCGCGTTGATCGGGCGACGCGTTGACCAATTCGCCAAAGAAGGCCATTTCCCCGCCTTGTTTCAGCAGCAACAAGCTGTCGAACAGGAAGAAAACGTCCGAGGATGGCTGGTGAATGGTGCAGACGACCGTGCGTCCGCTGTTCGCCACCTTCCGAACGTTGCCCATGATGATCTTGGCCGAGCGAGCGTCCAACCCACTGCTCGGCTCGTCCAGGAAGAGCACACTGAGCTGAGCTGCGAGCTCGACGCCGATGGTCAAGCGCTTTAACTGTTCCTGTGACCGGTTCCGGATGATCTGGTCAGCTATAGGGCGGAGATCCAAGAGGTCGAGACATTCCTCAACCGATGCGAGCTTGGAGCTACTCGAGCTGCTGCTGTCTTGCCGCAAGAACGCACTGAATGTCAGTGCTTCTCGAATCGTGGCCCCTTCCGAGTGGACATCTTGTTGCTCACAATACCCAGTGCAGCGTCGAATTGCTTGGTCCGTCGCAGGGAACCCGTTCAGCCAAACTTCGCCTCGAATGGCGCCTCCAGTCTTGCGTCCTGCAATGACGTCCATGAGAGTGGTCTTGCCAGCGCCTGAAGCCCCCATGAGGGCAGTCATCGTACCTGGAAGGGCATACCCAGAGACCCCCTTGAGCAAGTCAAGCGCCTTGTGCTTGTGTTTCACAGTGTACCGAAGGTTCGTAAAGGCCAACGTGACCGGCTCAAAGCGCTTTCTACCTTGGAGAACGTCCACCACAGCAGCACCATTGTCTTGCGTCTTTTCTGCATGTGACGACGCGATCTTGAAGTAATACTCGGCCCCCGTAGCATGCGAGTACCGCGTTTCCAACTGCAGTTGGAGCCGGTCGAGCTTCTTTCTCCTTGGCGTCTTTTTGACACACGCTTGGGTCTTTTTCGACGTTGACACAGGAACGTCAAAGCGTTTGTACTCGAGGATGTAACTCGTCACCGCTGCAAAGAGAACGACGACAAGAGCCAGGTAGACGATTCCTCCCGATATCCACGCGTCCATCGACGGCACGTCGTACTGAGCCAACAAGTACCCGCCTGCCGTTTCGTTGGCCAATTCACAGTAGTTTTCACCCTCGTAGACGCACCCAGCAAAGCGCGACGAGCGGTACTGACTCACCATGACCGAGCGCAGACACCAAGCCACCGGGTTGAGCCAGTAGAGCCACGACAAGAAGGCTGGGATTCGAGCCATGGGAACCACGAAGCCGGCAAACACGCTGAAGCAAAGGTTGGCAAGCGTCGACACCGGTTGAGCCACGTCCAGGTGGGGAGACATGGCCGACAGAGTCAGGAACGAAGCGCTCAAGGCCAGACTGGACAGGATCAAGTTGAGCGAAAAGACCAAGAAGGGGCCCAACTCCGCCACGAGCCCACAGAGCCAGTAGACGAGCGACCCGAAGACGAGACATTCGCCCACGATAACAGGCGCTGCTGCTGCAAGATACGCGACCACAAACGAAGAAGTGCGGTGGAAATTGGCACGGCGTTGCTTGTAGAAAACCTCCCTTGCCGCCATGAACGTCGGGATCTCGGCCGCCTGCCCCACGGACAGGAAGATGGCCGTCTGGTACACAATGCCCAGCGTCGCCTGCACGTCCGTGAGGTCAACGTGGTAGAACGTCGAGCCGTAGATGAGGCCGCCACCCGCCACCATCACGGCTCGTACACTGAGGAACTTCCTGTTGCGGAGCGTGATGATCACTTGGCGACGAAGTAAAGTGCGTGTACTGCTCCAGAAGGACTGCCGGAACGCTGGCGTCTTCATCAACTGCTTCCCACCCACGTTCAGCATCTCGCTGCGCCAAGGAGAGGCCAACGCTCTCGCCGTCATCTGGAAATTCACCGACTGTCGAAAACTCTCCGCGAACTCGCTGCCCAGCCGCGGGGCTCGAGTTTTTGACAGCACACTTGCTGTCCTCACGTCTTCGTATTGGCGTTGCTGCTTGGTGGCGATGTCCAGCAAGAAGTCGGCGACGTCCACGTCCAGCGGACACAGCAAGCCCAGCCTCTCGAAGTAAGGCAGCACCTGCTCCCTCAGTCCGTGGTACACAACCTCGCCATGATTAAGCAGCAGGATGTTGTCGAAAAGGTCGAAAACCTCGGGGGAAGGCTGCAGCAGCGCCATGACGACCGTTTTGTGCAGCTTCTTGGCGATGTCACGCTGCATGGCCACAATGCCGAACGTGGTGGCGCTGTCGAGGCCCGTGCTGATCTCGTCCATGAACGCGGCGTGTTTGGAGCCAAACTCCATCTCCCCAATCGTCACTCGCCTGCGTTCGCCTCCAGAGACGCCGCGACTCAACATGTTGCCGATCTTGGCGTCCCGACAGCCCTGCAACCCAAGCTGTTGAACGATCGCCTCGGGGTAAAGTTTGGCGAGCTCATGTGAGGTCTGCTGGTCGTCACAGCAGGTGTATGCGAACTTGAGGGTTTCTCCAACGGTGAGTGTCGAAAAGTGCTGGTCGCTGTGAGGCACGTATGCAGCGAGTTGCGGTAACTTCGGAAGGAGTTCCTTCATCGAGCGACCGTTGTAGCAGACGTCTCCTTCCACCGTCACGTTCTTCTCCATCGGAAAGTGACCGCTCAGCAATTTCAGTAGCGTCGACATGCCCGATCCAGGCTGACCCAGGACTAAAGTGAGAGTTCCAGGCTCGAACACAGCGTTCACACGGTTCAGCACCCGCTTTCGGATACGTTTTCTGCCAGTCGTGAGCCGTTGCACGACATGCTTGATGCTGTTGGACACGGACGGCAGATCCGACGGCGCTCCGGAAGTAACTTCAGTCTCGATACCAACCGACAGCTCCGTGCATCGGATCTCCATCCTCTCTGCGTCGATAAAGTTGAATGCTCGGTTTGAATTGGAATCCAGGAAACTGATGAACTGGTGTCGAGACGGCGAAAAATCAATAATGAAGGCCGTTCGGACCTCGGAGTTGCTTTCCCACGACTTTCCATCGTCGATGCCGCAAGCTCTGACATCCAACTTGTCGTGGACTTGCAATGTTTCACTCAATACTCGTCTCGCGGCACTCCCTCGTTTGACCCCAGCACGGCTGGACTTGGTTACTCGTCATTTTTCGACATCAGAAGATGAGCTCGTTTGCTGCTGTGTTGCTCTTGTATCTGTGCTGGCCATGATGCATGAACTCGATGATACACCTCGTGGATGGTCTCACCGTCAAGCTAGGGACAGCCCCCCCCCCCCCCCACCGTGAGTTGTGTTGTGGTCAGCAGGCAGCAGGCTGTCCTCACTACCGTGACCGCTCCCGTTTAACACAGCAAGTTGCCCGAGGCAACAACTCCAGTCACCGCTTCATCACCTCAGGAAGCTGCAATACCCGAGAGGTAGTGGGTTTCTGCGGTGATGATGGCTTCTCTCCATAGAGAGGCACACAGCAACTTTCGCATCCACCTGTTGTAGCCATGTTGTGCTCTGTGATCGTCTCGTTGAGCCCAAAGCTTCAACGAAAATCCCCATGCATCGGCTTCTGCGTTTGATGCTGATGGAGAGCCGAGCCTGTTGCCGCCTGTTGTGGGCTCTCACGGCCATCCGATGCCGGCAGCAATGCTGCCACCCATGCCGCTGTTTGGTCCAAGCGGACCTGAACTTTTCTGGAGGGCTTTTGGCTCCACAAAACAACAGCTGTTCGCGATACGCCGCCAGTAACGCACGCACTTCGTGCGTCCATCAAGAGTCTTCGGCCTCAGTGTCGCTTTCCCCCTTTTTCGCCTCGGTCAAAAAGCCATGGGCTTGCGGCGCCGGTTAACCTACACGGTACGAGTCCAAATGGTGCCAATATCCGACACCTCCGTGTCGATAATAGGCTAACGAAGTGTCGATAATATCCCTGCATGTTAGACAACGGCAGCAGCGTCCTCGACGTCCAGCGACTTCCCGTACGCCGTCGTGATCGGCTCCGCCGTGGGCGTGTTGGCCATCATCCTCATCGTCGTGGGGCTCTTCTTCTACTGCAAGGAGCGACGTCGCAACAAGGCGTTGGCGCTCGAGCCGTATGTGAACCTGGCGCCCAACCCGCCGGCCAGTCAGCTCTCCCCGGGCATCGCCGTGGCCGCTAACCAGCACTCGGTGCACAGTTCCCACTCCAAGCGGCAATTGCCCAACTCCATGGACGCCCATGCAGGTTTCTACGTCATGACGTCGCCGGTGAACGCGAGTGTGCTGCCCCCGGCGGTGCTCAAACCCACGGGCAGTCAGGGCTCGTCCAGCCTGCTGGAGCCGCCCAGCTCATCGTTCCTGGTGGCCAGCGACCCGTCCCAGGTCTACAAGCCCGAAGGACAGAGCTTTGAGCGCAGCTTTGAGGACACGAATGACCTCGACACGTTCAATACGTCGGCACGTAGCAGGATCAACTCGTTCGAGGGCCACGAGAGCTTCCGCAGGGCCATGGGATACAGCGACGCGAGCAGCAGCGCCCTGACGGCCAACAGTAACAGTAACCACAACGACTCGACCTGGCCGAGCTCCGGACATGGAGGATTGTGGGACGACCCAGCTATCGTGGCGGCCAGGATCCCCATGGACAGGATCGTCACAGGCGAGGTGGTCAGTCGAGGAGGCTTTGGAGAAGTGCTGCGTGGCACGTACAAGGGTAACGAGGTCGCGATCAAGCGGCTGTTGCCCGAGAGTAGGAAGGAACTGGCCAAGATTGAGGAGTTCTTGGCGGAAGTCAAGCTACAGGCGGCGCTGGAGCATGAACGAGTGGTCAAGTTCGTGGGTGTGGCCTGGGACTCGCTCACGGACTTGTGCGTCGTGTCCGAGTTCATGGACGGAGGAGATCTCCGCGCGCTGTTGATCAAGTTTGACGACGTGGATCACCGACCCATGGGCTTTGACGCCGAGAAGGCTCGCATCGCGCTGGATGTGGCCCATGCGCTCACGTACTTGCACTGCTTGGACCCGATGGTGCTGCACCGCGACCTCAAGTCCAAGAACATCCTGCTTGACAAAAGCTGGCGAGCAAAGCTTACGGACTTTGGCGTGTCTCGAGAACGCAGCGACCGCACGATGACTGCCGGGGTGGGCACGTCGCTGTGGATGGCGCCCGAAGTCATGATGGGCGAGCGGTACGACGAGAAGGCCGACTTGTTCTCGTTTGGCGTCGTGCTGAGTGAATTGGACTCGCACAAGCTTCCCTACTCAAGAGCCAAGATCACGGAGACCGGCCGGGTCATCCCGGATACCGCGATCCTGCAGCTCGTGTCCAGCGGGAGACTTAGCGTGGAATTCACTGCTCCGGCGTCCCCGGCGTTAGAAGCGATGGTGCATCTCGGCAAAGCCTGCGTGGCTTTCGAGCCGGATGCACGACCCACAGCGGCGCAAGCGCTGTACCAGATGCAGCTCGTCATGCGCGCCTTCGCGCAGGAAGAAGCCGAGGACTCGTACGTCTTCTAGGCTTTCCATCGTAGAACGCCCAGGCTTACCAATAGTAGTATCGCGTAGTATTCTCCTAGCTATAACCTTTGTAATTAACCCCTTCGCGTGTTGTTCTCCTTTGTCTTCACCTTTGGTCGCTACAATTCCTACAATTCTTACTTGTGTTGCCTACGCCGCAGTGGCGTGCAGTACTGTACCTCGATCTTCTTACACTACTTGCTTCTCAACATGTTTGCAGCGTCCCCCAGCTCATGCCGCACTGCACGCTGCGCAATTTTGCAGCCCCTGGAGCACATCGCGCGACGTGGGGCGCTGCATAGGGTTTTGCCGCATGCACGCGAGCGCGATCTCCCGGATTTCCACTGGGCAGCTCGCCGAGAAATGAGGCCTCAACTCGCCACTTGCCACGAGATTCAGCACCTGGAATGCGCGCAGCTTCTCGCCTGATCGCGAGTCCCGTGCGGTATGGTACGGTCGCTTGGCCTCCGAGTCGATCTCGGCAAGCAGCACGCCGAACGCATAGATATCGCTGGCCGGGGTCGCCTCCCCACCTGTCAGCAACTCGGGGGCTGTCCAAAAGGCGTTCCCAACTCCGGCGGCAAGCTCCTCCTGGTCCACTGGCGGAGCTCCCCCCGCCGCCGGCGTCAAGTCGATGAGTTTCGGCTCAAAGCGATCGCTCATGGCCACTTTCCTCGCTCGAAGTACACGATACACCACGGGTTTGGGACGGCGCGTGTGAAGATACACGAGCGCTCTAACGATGCCAACGGCGATGGGCAGCTTGTCGTCGACCCAGCTCGTGAGCGTGAACCCCGACCCCGAGCTCTGCAGCGACGGAGGCGGCGAGGGCCCCGTGAAGGCGGTTTGACCCGTAGCAGCCGACGACGTCGAGCCTGCATCGGAGACCGAGCTCGACGACATCTGCAGCGTCATCTGCAGTCGCCGCTTGCGGCTTCTTCTCAGGAACGACGCGAGGTCTCCTCTCGCCATAAACTCCGTCAAAAGGCACAGCGAGCGGAGCCCGTGTCCCCACGCTACGCCAAGAAACCTGGCCAGATTCGGGTGTTCCAGCGACGCTGTGAGTTGGATCTCGTGCACGAACGTCCTCAAAGCCGGGAAAGCAGCGTCGCTCTTTTCCGGCGGCGTGAGTCTCTTGACCACGATCTCATCCCCTTCAAACTGGCAGAGCCAGAGCTGCCGCGTGGAGTTCTCGCCCAGTACCCGCTCAAAGGCGATTTTATCCACTGCGAGCCGTCTCGTGGCCAGCGCTGCGTCGTGATGCAGCACGTAGAAAAGCTCGTCCTTCTGTGAGGTGGTGAGCACCAAGTCGGGGACGTTTGAGGCCGTGAGACTGCGGCTACTGCCGCCGCTCTTGGCCGAGTTGACGGTGCGGCCGCTTCCGCTGAGCCAGACGTTCTTGGTGGTCTCGGTGTCTTTGAAGGACGAGAAGGACGCCATGGGATCCATGGGGGACACCACGGACGGGACGTCTTCATTTCGAGGAGTACGGTGGTGCTGGATGATTGGGGGCGTGTCGAAAACGTGAACGTGACGGTCGGGAATGCTGCTCTTGCGCTGTCGTCGACACTTGCAGAGCAGCCAGAGAAGTAGCGCGAGGACGAGAACGCCGCCTAGTATGATCGGGATGAGGTACAGCAGGTTGAAAGACGAAGAAGAGTCTTGCGTCGAGAGCTCTTGAGCCTCGGCTTGACCTAGACGACGTAGCGCCATTACTACAGGAACAGCGCAAGTGAGACCTTCGCCATGCACAGAGTGGCTGAGTCGGGAAAAAAGGAACAATGATCGCCAGCCTTCGCCAGCGACTTAGCGCGCGCCTTATTGATTGAAGCGGTCGCCAGAGCAAATGTCTCTACAAATGTGGATGGTAGTGACGTAAGTGTGTGGAGTGGTTCGCAACTTTGACCATAGTGGAATCGAGGTAAAGGGATACATGCTGGTATGCTGTCTAAATGTAGTCTGAGCTTAACTTTTACCATGCGGGCCACATCTTGACCGAGGGTGGAACCCTATGGATTTTGATTCGGCCGACGTGGGTTCACCAACTCTACCAGCTCATTATGACAACGCCGGCGGGTGAGCAAGTGCCAGGGGCGCAAGTTTCGTGGATGCAAGCAGGACCTGTTGCCGACTAACGGTCCACGCCAATCGCAATTGCAGTCGGCTGTCTGTTGCCGTCCGCTTGCAGCCTCGCTCTGTGGCTCGCAGGCGCCACGAAAGAAACTACGGTAACGGCGGGCTCAGGCCGTGCTTGCCGAGATTGCACTGTGCACTTGCCGTTCGCTCTGGGTTTTGCTTTAGCTGTCTTGTAGTGTACATATTAAGTTAGGCTATCCGATCGTTGACACGTTGAAGTTGTCTTGAAAGTATCTCTGCGCTTGCACAGCTGGCGAAAAACGGCTGGCCATGGGACGGCACTCGCTCGCTGCACTGCTGCTCTGCTGGCCTCGACCGCATGAACACCCCGCCACGCCACGTTGATGCTTGCTCAGCGTTCGACTAAGTCTGCGGTCGAGGCGACTTGAGCGTCTGCAGCAGCTTGTGCAGCTCGGCCGATACCTGTGCGGCCGACGGGCGTTCGAATGCATCCAGAGTCACGCAAGCCTTGCCAAGACGCACGACGGCCGCGGTGACCCGAGCGTCCACCTCTACGGGCGACGAAGACCCACGTCGGCCATGTCTGGCTCTTGCTGAGCTCGAGAAGTGCACGCGGACGTGGCCCGCGGCGATCTTTTCCAGCAGTTCAGCACTGTCGCCAAACTCGCCAATCTTGCGACTGTGGCCGTAAGGTGCTGCTAGCGAGTCCAGCTCCGACAGCACCACGCCGAACGAGAAAATGTCGGTCTTGGCATTGCTGCGCTCTCCTCGGAGTACTTCGGGAGCGCTCCAGAGCGCGTCAAGCCGACTTCGCTCTCGCCTCAATCGGTCCGCCACTCCGATCGGGACGGACGTTGTCAACAGTCTTGGAGGTACTGTGGTGAAGGAAACCTCGCGGCTGGGTCTGCTCAGGTCGATCGCCGTTTTTTCACTGCTTCCTTGAAACCCAGTCAACTTTGCATTGAGTTTTTCGTCCAGAAGCACATTTCGAGACCCCACAGAGCCATGCACGAGCCCCTGGGCGTGCAGGAAGCTCAGCGCGCTTGCAACTTGGGAAGCGAGGGATATTTTCTGTCGGCAAAAGCCTCGGCGTCCGAAGTCATCTCGCGTATGACCGAGTTGGTGTTGCCGTCGCCTCAGGAATGACCGGAGATCTCCTCCTGCCATGAACTCTGACACCATGCACACGTAAGCGAGCGATCGCCAGGACACTCCAAGAAACGATACCATGCCCGGGTGCGTCAATGCCGGCGACGACAGAACCCTCACTCGTTCAAAGAACCCGTCGAGGTTGTCGCGGTCTCGAAGCCACTGCGGAAGCGGCTTCTTCACGGCCACGACTTGATCCCTGTACTGACCGCGATACACTTCGCTGTTGGCGCCGCGAGCAACGAGTTCATCAAGTGAAATGTCACTGATCGAGACGCGAACCGCTAGCACGTCGGGGTGGTTCCAGGACTGGGAAGCTTCTTGATTCGGGGTCGATTCTTGCAGAAAGCACGACACGCGAGACCCGAACGAAATCGACGGTGACATTAACGATCCGTTGTCGAGAACATAGAGCTCCTGGGAGTCTGCTTCGGGCGAGCGCCTGGTTGAAGCCTCGAGTGTCCCTGTTCCAGGTGACGGCGCTGGCACGACGTCTTTGGCCATCTGACGCCGACGTCTGTGCCCGACAAACAAGATGCAAACGAGCACCATGGCCATGAGGCCTCCACCGACAATAAGGCCGAGTTCATCATCGCTCAGAGGAGTTCCGGCGGAAGAGGAGGACGACGACGCTGGCTCAGGGCCCTGAACGGTTTGCTCCGGCTTGGTGGTTGCGTTGACGTTGCCGACGTCGAAGGAAGAACTCCCTGCGATAGTAGAGTCTGCTCGGAATACGACGAAGCTTGTTGTTCGCCCCCGCTTCGACGCGAATGGCATCCTCAGCTGGTTGCTGTCGTCTTGACGCGGTGTCGGATGATTAACGAGCAGCCGCAGAGTTGCTTTCGCTCCACCGCAACGACTCTCGTCGACAGCAAACCCCACTCCGTCCGCTGCGTACCAGCCTGCCGGTTGGTTAGTGCTGTCCGTCCGGTACACAATGGCGCACGCTAGTTGTCTCTTTTGCTGCTTCGCGTGCGATGCAGCAATGGCCTTCGGTTTGCTGGTTCAGTCACCACACCCGAGTCACGGCATTGCAGCTCGCAGAAAGCGAACTCCGACCGGCTCTGCCTTCCCTAGCAACGGTCTGTGCTGAACGCGCATGAGCTCTCCTGCCCCCCACGCACCGGCGATGCTGCCTCGACGCTTGGCTTGCGGTCGTTACGCCACTTTCCACACAGCAACTGCTGCACGCAAGAAGCAGCTCCGCTCGTTCCAAACTAACACCAAAGGCACTGGTCGCGAACGAAGGTGCAAGTCAGTATCGTCACCGCCGCACTCCACTTGAGTTGCTTGGCTGGTGTCTTTCGTGCTGGTGTTTGCTGAGACTGCAGCCATGTCAAGTCGTTTCAGCTTCAGGACGGAATGAAAAGAATTGATATGCCATTTTTCGGTTGGTAGCCTACGGTGGATGGAGTGAATTTACAGCGTGGGAGGGATCTTGGACCGCAGCATGTACACTATCTGCATGGCCGGCGGGCGTTGGCTCGGGTCGTGGCTGAGGCACTGCGTCGCGAGGTCCAGAAGCGCCGACGGGCAGTCCGGCCGGAACGGAGGCGTGGCGCGGCCGCTGGCGATGAGCGGCACCCAGTCCATGTCGTTCTTGCCCTTGTTCTTGCGCGCTTGACTGTAGGCGTAGGGAGGCAGACACGTGTCCAGTTCGGCCAGGACGACGCCGAACGAGTAGATGTCGGCTTTCTCCGAGTACCGCTCGCCGCGCAGCACCTCCGGAGCGGTCCAGAGGAGGGTGCCGACGCCACTGGTCATCGTTTCGTCGAAGCTCGTCTCGCGGCTGAGCCCGAAGTCGCTCACCTTGGCCTGCAGATCTTCCGTCAAGAGCACATTGAGCGATTTCAGGTCGCGGTGCAGCACGATGGGTGACAGCGAGTGCAGGTACACGAGCGCGTTCGAGATATCGGCCGCAATGGCCAGCTTGTCGTCCTTCCACGTGAGGTTCTTGCTATCTGGCTGGGCCAGGAAGTGCGCCAGGTCTCCCAGCGGGACGAACTCCGACACCATGCACAGATCCGGCAGCGTGCGCCACGAAAGCCCGATGAAACGGACGATGTTCGGGTGCTCCAGGAACGCCGCCATGCGGATCTCCTTGGTGAATTCTATCAGCGCCTTGAGCTCCTTGTCGCTTACAAGGGTGGCAGCATCCAGCGCCGTCGAGCCTCGACTCGCGCTAGCCACAGCGTTGCTCGCAGCAGCGGCTGCGACGGTGCACTTGATGGCGACCTGCTGCCCTTCGTACTCTCCTCTCCAGACCTCGCCGTTCGGTCCACTCGACATCTGCTGTCTGTAGACGATCCCGGCGAACGCGATCCGCTTGAGCATGAGTTCCTGGTCGTCACAGAAGGCTGCGAGTTCAGCGGAGCGCTGGCGGAAGCTCTCGTTCACGGCTTCGATCTGCATGGCGTTGTCGAACGACGGGTGCGGCCCGTTGTTGGACACGTACTGGCCCGAGACGTTGTTGCCGTTCATGGGCGGAGGGTTGCCGCGGAACGACGGCGCCTGCACGAAGAACGTGTTGTGTTCGTTCTCGTGCAGCCCGTCCTTGGCATAACTCTTGGAGCGCCGGAGCATGACGAAAAGCACCACGCAAGCCACCACGAAGACGCCAAGGAGAATGCCCAGAACGATGGCGACCGTGGCTGACACCTTGGACGAAGACCCCGAGTCTCCAGCTGATCCCGACATGGCTGCGTACTCCTCTTCGACCCAACGTTGCACTCCCAGATCCAGCTCCGGTTCGCACCACGTGCGTTCCTGGGTGTCGTCGCTCACATCGGAGGCTGCCACCTCTCGACACGGAGCAATGAACTGCGCAGCGTTGGGGCACGTGTCGTCACTCATGGTCCACGTGCTCTTCTGCGTGAGCATGTAGAGCTCCGTAGTCGAGTTGGCCGAGTCGTTACTGTACTGGAACAACTGCGGATCGAAGCTCTCGTCGATCTGGCCGTCCATGGACCACATCGGTCCGTCTTTTAGCGTAAAAGAGTCCGACGACGACGGACTCAATGCACAAAGAGACTTGCTCTCGACGACGTCTACGTCGCATGAGGACATGGTGAAGCTGATGACGTCGCTCTTGCAGCTCTTGAGCGTGCACTCCGTGGTATCGTCGAAGGCCAAAGAAGCCTGGAACACGTCGCTCATGGTGCGTCCACACAGCACGTAGACCTGTAGGTACTGGTCGTCGGCGTTTGACGCCACCCAGCCGGCGCTCCAGAGCATGGCGCGCTGCAGGTTGGACGGAAAGGTCGAGAAGTTGGCGACCGTTCCCACGAGCTCCGTGAGAGCCGCGTTCAGAGCGGCAGGCGCCGTGGGCTGCGAGATGTCCGAGTTGTAGTACAGCTGCGATACGATGTCGGTGCGCGCTTGGGCGCCAACCACGAGCGAGGCCAGCGCCAGCGACGCATGGACGAGCACGTGCATGGTCGAAGGCTAATGGTGGAATGAGGCCGGCTGGGAACTGAATACCTGACGCTTTGTATCGGCGCCCGATGGGTACGCCATGCAGGCCGCGGATTGGCGGGAAGGAAGAGAGGGGATTGGATGAAAAGATGCCGATAGTTTGCTCAAGTTACCGGTGCTCCAGTCCCAGTCAGTCAGTGACTTGAAGTCACATCTCGGATATCACTTCGGAGCCCAGTTGCATGACGGTGCATAGCAGCAGGATCGAAGGCGAGGTTTCCTGCTTGCTGGTGAAGGCAGGCACTAGCAGAAGCTGAAGGCAAGGACGTTCATGGTGCTCGCTTTGCGCGACCGTTGACTGCATGCAGTCCACTGGGGGTGAAACTGTCCAATGCCGTTCGCACTGTGAAGCGGAGGACCTGCGTGGCCAATTCGAAGTTATGCAGGCTGGCCGCGGGCCTGCATAACTTCTTGGCCCCACAATGCTGATAGCCCCCTTCATTGGAATGCCGAATCCTGCGCTATATAGTGCGTTGTTCGTGTGCAGAAATGCAATTCCGATTGAGCCCGCCGCTGCAGATCAAAAATGGAATGCACTCAGTACCAAAGTGGTGAATTCCTCATCAACGAGAAATGCTGCATAACACGTCGATGTGATGTGAGCCAGCGAGTGTATTTCCCTCATTTGCCTACTTTATCCACAGGTACTGCGCCGCAGTCTGTGGGGAATGAATTTGAAGGAAATCAAGCACGAAGAGAGCACTTGTGAGTAAGGCCAGCAACAAGCTCTTCATCAAAAGACATGAGATTGAGATCGCTTTACGACCAATTTTGTTTCTCTTCAAGAGCTCCAAGCACATATGTATCTCTCCCAGCCTCATTTAGCTCGACGTAGCTTTCGCACTGCGGCTACTTTGTCTGGTGCGGCGGCGGCGTCATCTTGGACGGCGGCGCGCGCGGATCGCGATCCGAAGACACCGGCTTCTGCTCATGGCGCTGCGCCGCCATGTACCAGGCTGCAGCTCCCACACCAGCGACCACAAGGATCGGCGTCCTACCCAATACATATACCGTCAGCATCCACCGCACAAACTCAGCACACAGGTCCTCAACACTTACGTCCACTTGCCGCTCTTGACGTTGTTAGCGATCTTGCGAGGTTCCTCGAACGGCGTCGCCATTGCTTTTCACGCTATTTCTTCTGCTGTGCTCTCTCCAGGGCGTTTTTACAAGTGAGAGAACTTACGCAAGCCGCAAAAGACTGGGACTAGGCACCGACGAGCTGCGACGAGGTTTGAAGGCAGCCAGCATCAACCACCAAACGGTCTTGTGACAACCAGCACGTGAACTAGAAAGTCAAGGGACAATGCAATTGTGCTGCATTTTAGTGCTGCAAATTACTCTTCCGTCTTCTTCTTGCTGGGCTTCTGTGGGTGCATGCGCAGAATGGCCTCGTTCCACTGGGACGCGTCCTTGTCCGAGAATTGGCTGTCTTTCCACTGGTCGTACTTGTACCAGGCGCCGAAGAGGCCGAAAGCCATCGCCCACGACGCAATGCTGCATGGTGCATAGAGTTAGCGAGCGAAAGGAGGTGCATTTCAGCCGTGCAGGAGGCTTACCGCACGTTGCGCGGGTTCCTCTCGAAGAGCTTGGCCATCGTCGTTTTTGGAGTTTGTGAGCCGCTGGTTTTTGGGTGAAAAATGATGCGCGATGGTGTGGTGTACATGAAAAAGAAGTACCGTAACTCGGCTTCAATTCAACTGCTCGCAATTTCCTTCGATGTGATCCAGGAGCCCAATGCCGAATTTACCATGAGCAACCAGTGCCGTCCAGCATGCGTTGCAAGGTATGGTGGGGTCTTCATTCGCATCGCTACTGCTGATACCACATGAAGCAAGAGCATGATGCTGAGTCTGCCGTTGAGACGCCAGAGCTCGAGCCATATGTCTCCCGATGCAAAGATGTTAAGGTGCCGCAAGGATTGTCTGAATGGATTTTGGGATCATCACCAGTACCAAGCACCTGTTAAGAGTGAACTCAATGCTGCTGTCAAGATTGAAGTTGGTGACTATGATTCAAGCAAGGTTGAACCTGAAGATGAGCTCAAGCATGATGCGATCAAGAGCGAGCCGTGAGCAGCGGAAGGTGTGTGCCATTGGAGTTGTGGTTAAAAACTCGAGTATTTCCTGTACCCTTCAAAGTTCTTGCTATCCTCTCGTCGTGAATAATGGAGGTCCGGATAACACCAATGTATTTTTCAAATATTGTGAAGAAACATACCGGCGTAAGTGTCGACGCTTGTGCTGTGCGTTCCACACCAATTATTTGTGTGTTGTTCTGCTTTGCAAAGAAAGGAATACACTTTCTCAAAGACAACGAATTTGACGGCTCAAGTAGCTTCATTGCGTTGGTGTTAGCCATAGAATTGCTACGGTGCAGGCATTAGTGCCAAAACGGCCTGCCAAATCGATGTCCCCACGGCCCATCGTCGTCATCATCCTCGCATCCGTCCCAGGAATCATCATCGTCATCGTCGTCGCTCAAAAAGCGTTCGCTCTTCGGAGACGATTGTCTTGGGCTTGTTACATCTGATTTCGTGCCATGATGTTCTCCGATTGCTGAAGCTGGGACCCTCAACGCATCTGAGGCTGTAGAAGTAATAACTTCAAGAAGAACCAAAAGGATGAACAGAGCGAAGCGCATGCTGGAGAACCTTGTTTGACGAAACAATCGCAAATTGGCAAGTGAAGCTCATTATGCTGCTTCACCCTTTTTTAAACGAGCGCATGCTGTTGGCGAAAGAGTTTTTCCGCGAAAAAAACGAGGTTTGTCGTGCCGATGTTTCTTACTAGCGCAATTCGCGTCAAATCCTTGTCATTATCGCTTTTCGTACATTGGGATTGATGGCCGGTCATGTTGGCTCTATCCTGCTGTCGTCGGCGAAAACCGAGGCAGAATTTTCTGCAAGACCACACGAGCATTGCCAAAACGACAAGCCGAATACTGAATGACGGGATACAAGCGCGAGGCCCGTTGGTTGCTGTGCTTTGGCAGGAGGGAAGACGAGTTCTGCGTTTTCTACGATCGGATAGAAAGTTTATTCTTTATGGCTTGACTTGTCACTGTGCGCCTCAAGTCTCCGTTGGAAAAACTTCCCGCATGTGCGATTTGGCTTCATTTAAGGATACCCCTGAGGGATGAATTTTCCCTCGCGGATTCTCTTTGGATTTCGCTCTTTAGCTTCACTTTACGAGCTCGGGCCGAGTCGGGGCGTGAAGCTCACTCCACTAGAGCTCACTTTCAAAACTGCATCGCGAAGAGCAAGACCAAGAAGAAGGAGCAACAATTTTTCAAGAATGACCTGCCGTGGATCCAACAAAGATGGCAACCGGTGCGAGACCAAGTACGGACTGGATGAGGAAGGCGATTGCCGCTGGCACAGCCCCAATGCCATCAAGTGCAGAGGCATCGCAAAGCACTCTGGACAGCGCTGCGAGCGCCCCGTACGACCGAGCGCGCGCGGGTTCTGCCACTATCATAAGAACCAAGATACTACGGTGGTTGACAAGCCCTATCCTAACCAGTGTCTGGGCATAGCGTCGTCAACCAGTTGTCGCTGCCGCAAGGATTGGGAAATCCATTCCAACGGTTACTGCAAATACCATCAAAGTCAAGCCTCTCGCGCGTACGTGGAGCGCGTGTATGCCGGCTTGGCCGCGCAGGCTGAGCGCCGCAGCGCACGCCGCGGCGTTCTCTAACGTGGCTTCGAAAGTAAGTGGTGTACCAGACAAGTTCAAATGCGAGCATCAAGCGGCAAGGCCAAGTGGTGGCCATGGAGCTCGGATGCGCGAAGTTGAAGCAACTCCCGGTACATCGAGTCTATAGTCTTTTGAATCAAAACCAACGATGCTTGACATTGTTTGTTGGTGAACACCGATCCTATCAGGGATGGCATAAAAATATTTTTTCGATTTGAGGTCAGATAAAAATAAAAATTATTTAAATATTTATATTTATATTTATATTTTTACGCGCATAAAAATATTTTTATCGAGAACCCGTCAAATCAAATAGAGGAGGCGTACAATGCCAACCCTATTAATGGTCTGCTCTTGAAGTCCCTCAAAGTGGATCCACCTTGGATTCTCGCGTTTGCCCAGCACGTCGAAGCTATCGTCCCCGACACAGACGAACCTACCCACGAACTGATGCCTCGCGTAGATGCCCGAATAATCGCTCAACACCACTGAGGCGCTTGGTGTCTGCTCTTAGGAGTACAGATTCCTGCTGAATACAAGGCACGCCTTCTAATAGAAGCAGATTTGATCATACAAAACGGACAGTGGCATTTTGGGGAGATGGACGATAAAAATGTATAAAAATATTTTTATACATTTCTATTTTTCATAAAAATATTTAAATATTTTAACTGCCATCCCTGATCCTATGGCTTGGTGAGCCCGTAGCTCAGCGTTGACAAACGCGACCACATGATTCGATGCATATCGCGCAGGAGCGTTCCTCGCCAGCAGCTGCCGACATCCTGGTCACGCATGGACAAGCCACCAGTCAAGGTCAACATGCACTCGAAGATCGAGTCGATCACTTCCGATGCAAAAGGATCCTGGCACCTTTACGTGCGCTTGTCGTCCTTTGCGGCGGTGGTTGGCTCTCATGTGCCAGGCGCGCCACCTTCCGCCTTGCCACCTGCGTGCAGGGCGTGCAGGCCGATGCATTTCCCCAGTACAGCGATGAAAGGTTCCGCATCGCCTCGAAAACGGACACCGCGAGCTGACCAGGAGGCCTGCGAAGTATGATCCCCAGCCATCCTACCTGTAGCACCAGCACCAGCGCCCGCAACTTGTTGTCGCTGCATTCACCGCTCGCCACTCGCTTCACTTTTCATTTTGCAGACCTCACTCACTCCATTCCATCGCGTTGTTGCCTTCACCATGAACGTGCTCGCCCTGATCGCAAGCGGAGCCATCCTGCTCACCTCGGTTCCGTCGGTGCTGGGCCACGGATACATCACGAACCCTGCCGCTACCTGGAAAGACGGCTACGCCGTGAACGGCTGGGGCAGCTCCATCGACAGCAACATGTGGGGCGCTATCGACAACAGCGTTTACGGATACGGCACAGCCGCCACGGTCGCCTTCTTCGAGGCCGAGTTCAACGCGTCGGGCTACAACTCGCTGGGCCAGTTCATCGAGACGAACCAAGTGGTGTACAGCGACGACATCGACGAGCAGTGCGGCTACACCGTCTACGACGACACCGCCCGCCAGACGATGCCGGCCACGAACCTAACACACACGGGGTTCACGCACCCGGGCCCGTGCGAGGTTTGGTGCGACGACACCAAGGTGTTGTTCGAGTACGACTGCCAAGCGACGTACCCGGACATCCCCGCCGGCATTCCGTACGACGAATCGCTGTGCGCCGACGCCAATCGCTTCACCATCTACTGGCTCGCCGTGCACGGAGCCCCGTGGCAGGTGTACACGGACTGCGTGTGGCTTGACGACGGCAGCGGCAGTGGCTCGGCGCCTTCGTCGGTGACGGAAACGGCGTCCTCTAGTGTGGCCACGGCGCCGCCCACGACCAGCAGCGGCTCGACGGCGACGGCCACGACGGCGTACCCCGACACAACGTCGTCCTCGACCAGCACGACGTCAACGTCGACCACCAGCAGTACGACGACAGCCCCGTCCGCTGCTAGTAGCACCGCTGCGTCGGCCGAATCGAGTACTTCAACCAGCACCACTACAACGTCCGCTTCAGCGGCCGACGCAGCTTCGACTGCCGAGGAGGCTTCAACTGCTGCCGAGGCCAGCACCAGCTCGGAGACGACCGGAACGACGGCTTCTTCGACGGAGTCTGCCTTGACGACCTCGTCGGCATCGACCGACACGGAGACTACCACTTCGTCCAATGCCGCAACTCCGACTTCTACGACGACTTCAGTACCCGCGACCTCAACAAGCTCGGACGCATCGGACACTTCTACGAGCACGAGCACCAAGTGCAGTCGCCGCATGCGACGCAACTAGGCGTCGGCGTTCATGAAACTCATGTTGTGTCTTCCTACCGCGTAGCGGATAGAATGTAAAACGTGTCATTCAAACAACATTGTTGACCAAGCAATCGAGTCTTTCGTGGCATGAATCCGCTCCCGTGCGGCCGACCAGGTCCTCCCTTCAGCAGAGAATGCCAAGGGGGCCAGGTAAAGTCGGTGACATGGGCTGGGAACAGGACGCCTTTGCAGCTGTGAAGCGAGAGACCGTCAGAATTCCGCTCTTTTACACAAACATGCTCGAGCCGTCCCGCCGGGCGTTCGCCCCGGTGTACCTCGGTTCAACCGAGGCAACGGCGAGTCCGTTGGCCGTCGCCGTTGCGCTGATCCGGCTGGCGAAATGCAGAGACCGACACCGAGCCAACTGACAGCTTATCAAAAGAGCGCCGCTGTGCTTCGTCACCACCTGGTCCGCGAAGGCAGGAGGTGTCACGCGTTTCGACCTGGTCGCTCTCAATTGCTTTGCTTTTTGCATCCAAGGTGCCCGTCTTCTGTAGAGCGTCACGCCTTCGCTGCAACCTTCCAGCTGGCTCGTTGGGGTTAATCGCGGATCGCCGATGCACCGACTTGGTGCCGAGCGGGGCCTCGCTGTCCGAAACGATGGCCGTTCATTTCGTGCTTCACTCTCGAATTTGCAGTCCCCGCTCCACAGACGTATCGCCAGATCAGAAGCATGCAGGTCCTCGCGCTCATCGCCACTGGTGCCGCCGTCCTGGCGTCCATTCCGGCAGTGCAGGGCCACGGCTACATCGTCGACCCCGCCGCGCAGTGGGCCGACGGATACCCGAACAACGGCTACGGCAGCACCATCGACAACGAAATCTGGGGAGTCTTCGACAACGCCAAGTACGGCTACGGCCCGAACGGCACGCTCAACTTCTTCAAGGCCACTTTTCCCGACAAGGGATACGACTCGCTTGGAGCATTCATCGCCGAGAACCAGGAGCTCTACAGCAGCAAAACGGACGCGGACTGCGGCCTGACGGTCTACAAGGACTCTGCCCGCTCGGAGCTGCCGGCGTCGCAGCTGACGTACTCTGGATTCACGCACACGGGCCCGTGCGAGGTCTGGTGCGACGACACCAAGGTGCTGTTCGACTATGACTGCCAGACCACATACCCGGACATCCCTGCTACGATGCCCTACGACGAGACCAAGTGCGCCAACGCCAACCGCCTCACGGTCTACTGGATCGGACTGCACGGCGATCCGTGGCAGGTGTACACGGACTGCGTGTGGCTGGAGGGCGGCTCCGGCAGCGGTGCAGCCCCTTCGGCCGTCGGTGCCGGCGCGTCGACGGTCGGCGGCTCCGGTTCCACCTCGACCACGACGACTGCCACGACGGCGCCGACTAGCACCTCGGCCCCGTCAACGAGCACGACGACGACTGCCCCCAGCACTGCGACGGCTTCCTCGGCTTCGGAGGAGGCATCTACTGCCGGCGAGGCTTCGACTACCGTGACCGACGCTCCGTCGGCCGCGACGACGGAGGAGACCGACGCCCCGGCCACCCCTGAGACGGAGGCGCCGACCACTACTGCCACCGATGCCCCGGCCACCCCTGAGACGGAGGCACCGACCACTACTGCCACCGATGCCCCCGCTACCACCGAAAAGTGTGCTGTGCGCCGCCGTAAGTAAAGAGTATTCCGTTTGGCGTCGGCAACCGGAGTAGATGTTCATCAAACCATTAATGTCGTGAAGTACACAATGCACCAGGCAAATCTGCATTCTCAATGCCTCTTTGTTGTATTCGTATCAACTCGTGTGTTGTTGGTACGTGTGTGTCTGGGACCTCAAGGGTGTACGCTTGGTCTTGGAGTTAGGCAGAGCTGTGAGTGCACTGTGTATTGGCAATTGTCGGCTAGAGCAGCTTGCCTTTCGGGAAACGAATGGCAACGATGTCGAGCGCTTAACAGAAAGTTGCCTGGCACTGCGATTATGATGGAGGCCGTTTTTTTTTTTTGACGCGGCATGCAGTGGAACAATGGCCGCCAACATCTCATTCATGAGGCAAGTATCTGACGCTGCTCCGGTTGGATGTACTTCGTATAATACATATTAAAATATGTACCATATTGTAAAACGCAGATCCCTTCTCGAGAGAACAAGTAAAGCCTGTGCTGCGGACAGGAAGCAGATCTCTTACAATGTCATTGCAGCAATGATCGGACCGGTTCAAGCAAGTCTAGGAACACATCCCGGCGCGCCTCTTACGACAGCTTGCAGAGACCGAGCCGCTTACTAGAAGTGTGAGTCTCCGCCGAGCACACCGTCAGAAAAGTTTGAGGTCCGCTCTTTTACAGAGAGTGCTGTGTTCAAGATACCCTGCAACTTGCAGCTCGCTACGTCGGTTGGTGAAGCCCCTGTTAAGCTGCAGTGCAAGGGCAATACGACCATAAACGCATACAAAAACCGTGATCAGTTCTCATCCAAGTCCGATCTCAATAACTCTCGAGCGCTTTGCAGATTCTTCTTCTCGGCCCTTTACTGTCGGATTGATCCGTCGTTGTCTGTACACCACCTCCAAGCTCAGCCTACACACCCGATCGCGCAACTTGATCGTCACTCTCGAATCTGCAGCCTTACAACCACCACCAGCAGAACAAGAACATGAAGGCCGTAGTCTTCGTCGTCGCAGGAGCCGCCGTGTTGACGGCCGTGCCGGCCGTGCAGGGCCACGCCTACATCGTCGACCCCGCCGCGCAGTGGGCCCAGGGCTACCCGTCCAACGGATACGCCAGCACCATCGATAGCACTGTCTGGGGGGCAATCGATGGAGGCAAATACGGCTACGGCCCGAGCGGCACCATCAAGTTTTGGAAAGCCATGTTCCCTCAGAAAGGAGGTGGTTCGATGAGCGCTCTCATCGCGAAGAACCAGAAACTCTACAGCAACGAAGTCGACCCGGAGTGCGGTTTGACCACCTACAAGGAGTCGGCGCGATCGAAGCTGCCGACGGAGATCGAATGGTCGGGCTTCACGCACCCGGGCCCGTGCGAGGTCTGGTGCGACGACACCAAAGTGCTGTTCGACTATGACTGCCAGACGACGTATTCAAGTATCCCCGCGATGGTCCCCCTCGACGGCAAGTGTGCGAGCGCCAACCGGCTGACGGTCTACTGGATCGCCGTGCACGGTGAGCCGTGGCAGGTGTACACGGACTGCGTTTGGCTGGAGGGCGGATCCGGCAAAGGCTCGGCCCCTTCGGGCGTGGGTGGCTCATCGACGGTCACCACTGTGTCGAATTCGACCACGGATGCTCCTTCCTCGAACACGAACTTGACCCCATCGACCGATACGACCACAACTGCTCCGAACACCGGAACAACGTCGTCTGAGCAGGGGGCGTCCATTGCCGGTGAGGCTTCGTCCGCTGTGGAGGAGTCCCCGTCGACGCCAATTACGGCGGACACCACGACCACCGAGAAGTGCAACCGGAGCCGCCACTAGAGCTGCAGAGCTGAATTTCCGCCAGGGGGTTGTTCTTCTACCCATTTCAAACATGTTAATACACGAGCTAAGCCTGCCATTCAAATGCGCCGTTGTGGTGTTCGTCTTCGTCTGCTTTTGCGGCGATGTTGCCCGTGGTATTGTGCTGTTATCGCTGTCTTTACCTTTTTGCAAGGAGCTTTCGCGGACGGCAGCAGGTTGTGCAGAGACAACGAAACATTCACCAGGCGAAATGCTGGGCAGCAGGAACGTGTGTGCTCGCTCGCGACAGCATGTTGCTGACAGCAACGCACGACGAGTCGATGCTTGTGGTCGTGTTTCCGGTCGAAGCTTACAACAAGGAGGATTTAGACTGTCATCGAGAAAATAGATGAAAACAAGCAGCCACTGCAACTTTGAGTCCAACGGATTCGTAGCCACGACGCCTGCTGCAAGCTCACCTCAAATTCCATTCTTTCGTAGCTTGCCTTCTTGCGATCAAGCACCCTGCGAGAATGCTGCTTTTCAATCAACGCACTTGGAGCAAGGAAACCAGCGTTCACAACCACAAGCAGCTCGAACGTCGGTGGCACAGCGCCGCTATCGCTACACTGTATCTGCACCTCCACCGCTGATCCAATTCGGAAGCGAAGGGATCGGTCGGGCATGGCCCTCCGGCATAAAACAAACGAGGCAAACTGGCTGCTCGGCGTTGGCTGTCGATCGTATTAGCGCGGACCAAAGCTGCGAGCGCCAAGCTCCGTGGCATCGAAGCTCATGCACTCCGCTTCACCTTGAGTGGCGAGGACCTCTGGCTTTTCGTTGTTTCATTCGTGAGACGGTCACTGCCAGTCGAAGCCGCTGATTCACATCGCGGAGGAAGAGCTGCTCGACTTGCTTTCTGATCCGATGTGTCCAGGTTAGTGCAATATTTCGATAGGCGGCATACAAATTCCAAGTGTGGCTATCGCGAATGTTGGGAATGCGGGAAATCCAGCCTGATCCTGCGCTCATAGCACGCGCAGGTCACGTGCCAGACGCACCACCCGCTTATCACTCGCGCCTCGGGCCCCATTGGGCTTCTTCCACTGCAGCAGCGTGAGCGGAGACATCGATTTTCTCGCTTATCCGGGCCGCGCGCGATCGGCGCTGAAGGATGTCGACGAACGGCGAGGTAAGAGGCTTTCGTGGAAGGCATCCTCTTCCTACCAGAACCCCTCACAACTAACCTTCTCCATGACTGTTTGCGTCTATCTGTCGACTAGAACAACGCCAACGCGGCGACGAACACACAGGGAACGACGTCCACCAGCAACGCCCAGACGACGACAACAACCACGGATGGTACCCAAACTACCAATACCAATACCAACACGCAAGCCACGACGGCTCCTGCGGTAACGGCGGCGGCGTCCTACAACCAGGACGGAGAGTCCACTACTGCCGATAATGGTGGACAGTCAAACGGGACGGGGAGTCAAGACGGCGGGGGTCTTGGGAGTAAGTAGCACCTGGAGACAGGAGGGTGTGCCCTGTAGGCTAACGTTCCCTTGGCCATTGATGTTTTGTGTTGTAGTCCCTGTGATCGTCGGTATCGTGGTGGGATCTGTCGCTGTGGTGCTCATGATCGCAGCGTTCATCATCTGGTACAGGAGGACCAAGCGGTCAAACTCGAGCAGCCCTCGCTACGACACGAATTACACAGGCACCACTACCGGTAGCAGCAGGAAGGAGTACGGCGACCGCGTGTACAGCCACGCCATCCCCGTGGCCGTGCCCATTTCAGGCGGCGAATACTTTGACGAGATCACCAGCACCGAGATCCTCGGACGACGCAGTCAGATGGAAGGAGAGGTGATGTCCGGCTCGTGGAACGACCCGGAGATCCTGGAGGCGCGTATCCCCATGGAGAAGCTACGCGTCCAGCAGCTCATCAACCGCGGAGGCTTCGGCGAGGTGTTCCTCGGTACGTACAGAGGACGTGCCGTGGCAGTGAAGCGGCTGCTGCCCGACCGACGCAAGAACATGCGCGAGGTCGAAGCCTTCATCGTCGAGATCAAGATCATGCTGTCCATGGACCACCCGCGCATCGTGGGCTGTCTTGGTGTAGCATGGGAGTCGTGGACGGACATCTCATGTGTCACGGAGTACATGGAAGGCGGCGACCTCCGCACAGTACTAGAACGGTTCGAACAGGAAGAGCACCGCGCTCACGGCTTCGACGACGACAAGCTCAAGATCGCTCTCCACGTGGCGGAAGGCCTGACGTACCTGCACGATATGGACCCGACTGTGCTGCATCGCGACCTCAAGTCCAAGAACATCCTGCTGAACAAGAACCTGGACGCCAAACTGACGGACTTTGGCGTGTCTCGCGAGAGCGCGGACGTCACCATGACGGCCGGCGTGGGCACGTCGCTGTGGATGGCGCCCGAGGTCATGATCGGCGACCGCTACAACGAGAAGGCAGACATGTTCTCGTTCGGCGTGGTGCTGGGCGAGCTGGACTGCCAGCAGCTCCCGTATTCGCACGCGAAGGAGCCCGGCTCCGACCGGAAGCTGCCGGGCACGGCGATCCTGCAGATGGTGGCCGCCGGTCAGCTGCGTCTGGAGATCTCCAACTCGACCCCGGCCAGCATCTACGACTTGGTGATGGCCTGTACGTCGCTGACTCCTTCCGATCGGCCGACGGCCGCGGAGGCGTTCGAGACGCTGCAATCCATTGCTCGGGAAACGCTCACGATCTCGTCGCGAGGCGGTGTTGGCGAAGAAGAGGAGTTTGCACTGTAGATCCGGTACGCTTTCGTCACGACGCCAGGTCAGCGATCGTGTCCGGGTGAACTGTATCGGAGCTCTTGCGATGGGGTCCATGCAGTCGGCAGCAAACGAACTGGCCGGGCATGAAACGGAAATCTATTGAAGAGGGATCCGTCGTGGAGCTTTCCCGCGGTCCTGTTCACAAGCGAGCCCGTGGTCGAGTCGCGGCGTGGATGTGTGTACACTTTTACCAGAGGCGTGCGTAGTAATTTAAGGCTCGCTTGCAAGCGTTCGTACTTGCTTCGAGCTTCATGAAAATACAGGGAAGTTCTAGTACAGTATTTGTACTTGTCACGGTCGTCGTGGCCGCAGGTACAGAGCGGGTGTTGTTTGCTTTGTGGTGGTGGGAAGGTTGCGGGACGGAAGAAGCGAGCTTTCGTTCATTCTTGTTGTCGACGTCTATCCATACGATAATCTACCGCGATGTGCTCAACCTGCTTTTTTTGCGGCCAAGGTTGGACAATGCGGGCGCTCTGCACGTCCAGCTTGTTTCCGGGATGGACTAAAGCGAGCTGCAGCGTGCAGAAGCGAGGACTTCGCTTCATAAGACAACAGCAAAGCTGGGTTGGCGTTCACTGTCCGTGTGGCGAGGTGTTGATTCGGTGGGGCACTCTCGCCCCGCAAGTCTTCAGTCTCGCTTCTCCCTT
Source organism: Phytophthora chlamydospora (assembly GCA_012295415.1). Taxonomy (NCBI): domain Eukaryota; phylum Oomycota; class Peronosporomycetes; order Peronosporales; family Peronosporaceae; genus Phytophthora; species Phytophthora chlamydospora. Next base: position 28,537 of record JAABLK010000119.1, on the reverse strand, counting down.
CCGGCCAAACCATGAAGGAGTTCTCGCTCGACTCGTTAACGAATGCTACGGTGGGTTTGTTGGCATCGGTTGCTACAGTACTTGTTAGGCTGAGGCGCTAATGTGAAAGGTTCGTGCATACGTAGGAGGACGTGGTGAGCAGGGTGAGCACGCAGTTCGGCAGCGACAGCGCCGACGGATCCGATGGCTCGGAGGTGAAGGACACGCCTGTGCCAACAACTCAAATGCCATCGACGCCTGCGACACCAGCGGAGACGCCGATGCCTACACCACAGTCTCCGCCATCGACGACAGAGAATGAAACACCGGAATCGCCGATGAGCTCGCCAGCGCCGCCGACACAGACGAATGGGGACGACAGCTCTTGGCCCGGTTTGATCAGCTCTATGACCAACGCACCAAGCACTGGGACGGAGGATAACAGCGCAGAAAGCTCAGATCAGTCTCGCGATTCATACACGTTCGACTTCACGACGACAGCACCGCCAACGTCCACAACTGCGAGTCCGCGGACGACGGTGTCGGTGCCGACCCTCACGGCAGCCACCCCCACGTTGGCACCAACACCGACAGCAACGCCGGAGGTTACTGCAAACACCTCAGCGTATGATTCCACTCAGAATCTCGCACCGTCCGGAAGCGCTTCCTCAATGACTGGAGGTGCCATTGCCGGCATTGTCCTAGGCGTCGCCTGTGCGCTCTTCATGATCGCAGCCTTCGTGGCGATGAAGAAGCGCAGGAACAACCAGCGGCTCTCGTTGAGCAAGATGACGTCGACGCTGGGAGATTCTCAGGCCATCGCCATCCTCGGTGGCTCGAAACTCGCGCCACCGGGCGCGTTTGGGAAGCTCAACAGCGATCGCAACCAAGTGAACGATCCCAATATGTCGGGCGGCTTCTTCGCCATCAGCCACGACGACCCGTTCACAAGGAAACACATGCGCAAAGGCGGCATCTGGGACGACCCCGTGCTCGTCGCCGCCCGCATTCCTCTCGAGAAGATTCGCATCCAGGGGCTCCTTGCGCGCGGCGGCTTCGGCCAGGTGTTCACGGCGACGTACAATGGTCAGACTGTCGCTGTGAAGACGCTGTTACCCGAGACTGCCCAGGACATGACCGAGATCAACGCATTGTTTGCGGAGACCAAGGTGATGGCCAAGCTCAGTCACCCGTGCGTGGTCAGGTTCATTGGCATTGCGTGGGAGTCGCTCAGTACCATTTGCTGCGTGATCGAATACGTCCCTGGTGGCGACCTGCGTGCTCTACTTAACAACCTGTTGGCGAACCACACGCGTCCGCGAGGCTTCGACCGAGGAAAGATCAAGATCGCGCTCGACATCGCCCACGGGTTGACGTACCTGCACTCGATGGAGCCCAACATCATGCACCGCGACCTCAAGTCGCGCAACGTGCTGCTGGACTCGGACATGAACGCCAAGCTCACGGACTTTGGCGTCTCGCGTGAACGCTCCGACGACCTCATGACGAACGCCGTCGGCACGTCGCTCTGGATGGCGCCCGAGGTCATGTTGGGCGGCCACTACGACTGCAAGGCCGACGTGTTCTCGTTCGGCGTGGTGCTGAGCGAGCTCGACACGCACTTCATGCCGTACGCCAACGTACGGAATCCCAGCGGCCGCAAGCCCACGGAGGCTGCCATCCTGCAGATGGTGGCTGTCGGGGAGCTGCAGGCCGAGTTCTCTCGTGACTGTCCGCTGGAGCTCTTGACGCTGGCTCATGCCTGCATTTCCGTGGACCCCAAGGACCGCCCCACTGCCGCTGAAGCGCTGTACAAGCTGCAGCTTGCACTCCAGTCGTTCGAGGAGGAAGAGATAACGCTGTAGCTCTGCGTGTTTTTTTTTTTCATTAGCTAGTTTAACGATATGAAGTTAAGGTTTCCGACAAAGTTAATTCAAAGGGGTGAAAGCACTTGGGTAGAACGCACTACAACTCCGTAGTACGACTAGACTCGGGTGCTGGCGAGATCGACGGACTTGTACGGTGCGTCGTTGATCCCCAGCTTGCCGTTGGCCAGGTCCAGTTGGGTCTGGGCCTTCTGCGCTCGGTAGTATTGGAGACGGTAGATCACGACAGGGATGAAGACCAGCAGCGTCACTGCGAAGAGCACCCAGCCCACCCAGGCGGTGGAATTGCTGCTCTTGCACTGGTCCAGAATATCGGACGTGAGCGTGGTGGAGGCGAACACGATGCAGTCGCCCATATCCATAGACCGCAGCTTGTCCATGGCGGCCAAGCAGTCCGAGTCGCCACATAGCGAACTCGTGTAGTTGACCGGCACCGACTGCTCCAGCACGTTGTACAGGTCGCGGCAGCCCGGGTAGAACTCGTTGGCCACGTCGATGACGGCCGTGAAGTTGCACAGGTCGTTGGCGCGCACGACGGCGACCAAGAGGACCGTGAAGGACACGACGAACTGGAGAAGACGCTGCATGGATCGAAAGGCGGAGACTTAAGAAATGGTCGTCGAGCCTGGACGACCTCGACTCGAGGTCCTGCATCGATTGATATCGCAGCCGACATGTGGCATAGAGGGAGGTGACGCTCGACGCTGAAAGACGAAGCGATTGGCTTCCGAGGTGTTGAAGTTGATGGGATGCATCGCCCCTCCTCCTTTTGTTCTCCTGGAGCCATCGACTTGCTGTTCGTTCCAGTCGCGCGGATGGCTACAACGTTGACCTTTGGAGCCGCCAGTCGCACACAAAATAGCTGCCGACATGCTCAAGACGCTCAGGTTTACTCGTGCCATTACTTGCCGAGTGCACTTCAGTTGAGGAGAATTGAGGAGAAAGCGCTGGTTGGATGTAGCGGTTGGCCGCCGATCATCTCCGATAGTTGAGTTTTAGAGTGAACAAAATGCACCATGGCAAAACCTTCCGCCCAGTGAGAGGAAGCACGCACCCATTGGCACGAGAGATACGACCGCAACGCCCTGGTCGCCACAAACGCCATGCGTTTTACACGTGGATGTGGCCGACCCGCTTGGGTGTTGACTTTGAGAAGTTCGACTCAAGACAGAAGCCTGGTTAGTTTTGTTGATGACCCGACATCCCATTCGAAGAAAGCATTATACTGAAAAATGCGATCGCCAGCGTATACGTACGTACACCACACCGCTGAAAATTCAAGCACGAATCTGGCGATTGCAGAGTTTGGCAATATGGATTGGCCAAACAAATTTATTCGATAATAATAGCGGGTATTCCACGAGAATACCCAACCGAAACATGGTTATCCGTCCTGTAAACTACAACATCGCTCCACCTCCTGCTGTGGCCACCGACACGATTCATTCTTCAACTTCCCGAAGCTTGGCACCATCGACTTCCACCCCAAGCACGACCAACTTTACCTTCACCGCGCCATGAAACTCGCTCAACACCTCCTGCTCGCTACTTCGGCGCTAACATTCGCCTCGATAATGGCTCCACTCGACGCAGGCCTTGTCTTGAGGTCTGCCAATTACTACTCACCTCACGGCTGCGGCAGCACATCTGGCATGCTGGATATGGCGCTAGCAGATGAGACTTGCGCGGATACTTCCTGTGCGAGAACAATTGGATTGAACAATTTGCTGGTACTTGGCGGCTTCAGTTGCATTGTCGACCCGTACGCACATGCCGCTGCGCTCTACGGGGACGAACCCTACGTGCTGATGGACACCTTCGCCGATACCAAATGCCAGGTGTACGTGGGATCGCTCGCGAAGCATACGGCGACTGACTTGGCATGGGCCCACAATAGTCGACGAGGATCTTGCTCAACCCGAGCGGGTCTGCCAGCTCCATTCATTATGCGAATCAATTCTGTTTTGAGCAGGGTGCGGTCAACACCTTCCTTGTTGCTGCGAAGTACTTCCAGAGCCACGAGTGCCATCCCGCGGCGCCCGGGTCCAGATTCGGTAGCGTGATCTTCTACAACAACGCGTTCCCCGGTGGTGTATGAAGTGAGGACTCGTTCATTGAAAACAATTGAAGTTTTTCTCACAAGATAAATGACTGAATAGCGTCAGAGCGCTTGGCCACACTATAAACTCGGATTACATCACTTCAGCTTCTCCAGCTTTAAAAAATACTTCGAAGTATAAACGTACATGTTCCTTCATTCCTTCCTGTCAACTTCGAGGTTGTAGTTAACATACGTATACATGTAGTATGGCTAACGGGTAAACTTGCATGCACAAGAGGATATTTGTAAAGCAGAACCCCAGCAAGGAATATGCAGTTCACTGTACCTGCATAAAGCCATGTACAAATAAACGGAGAAGTCAGCTTTTTGTCACTTGCTTAAATAAACTTTGAAGTATTAATTTTATTCATGAAGCGTGCGATCTGCAGCGTTCCGCCCAATAACAATGAAAACTACGAGAAAAGTTTAGCGAGACACCACACGAACTAGTCGGTCCTGCAGAATCTTGGATTCAGAGCGGAGCAGCAATCACCATGCACTTTTTCAAACTCTACTCAGTCATCCGTCTCCCTCAAAATCACGACGCTGGTCGGCTTGGGTCTCTCGCACCTTGCTAACCTGAGTGTTCGTCCGTCCTATCCTTCAATGCTCGTTTCAACAGAGATCTACACGACCAAACTGGGGGTGAAACGTCTGACTGTAGGAGCCGCGACAAATTGCATCGACGATTCATGCGGACCATCGTAGTTTCGCCACCCGAGGGTTCGTCATTACTACAACGATAATAAGTTCCGTGGAGATTCCCAGCACTGTATCCCGGAATATGAATATGCATGTACTAACGTTAGTATCCACTTCCCTAGCATTCCTAGAATTATTTTTTCGCGATCTCATACCTGGCCATGGCATGGCATGGCGTTCTCTTACTCTTTCGACACCAAGCATGGAGACGATATCTACCGTTCTTGCCAGGTGCTTTGAGATCCTTCTGTAAGCTTAGCTCGTCCCTCAATCGTGAGATTTTGCGTACCACTGACGAGACAATGCTTTCAGCCACAGAAGCCGCGACTTCGCGATTGCCTAAGTTTCGACGCCGTAGATAACCACAAAGCTCCATGGCCGAACGAGTAGTATCCACATGGGTCTCGATCTAGAGTCATCTTGACCGTTCCTTCGTCGCCAAGTTGCTGGCAACGCTCACGCCGATCCACACCATTACAATCAACCTAAAGTCCACCCTTGAAGCCAACTCTTTGAGCCACTGCAACACTGGCCAGCTCGCCAGGGAACGCCTTACACTGCACGATATTATCGGCGCCGCAGTCGTCGATCTTATTGTCGAACATATCGGCCAACGTCCGCGTCAGTGTCGACTGCTCCGCGATGTGGTTCCCTTTCCCGGTCGCTCTGAGCATTACGTTGGCCTCATCAGTCGCTGCTGAGTCCTTCGCTGGCATCGTCATCTACTCTGGAAACGACTGCTCCGGGACTCCGTTGATCGTGTCAGTCCTTGATTCAACCGAGTGTGAGCCCGTTGACTGTCTGTTCTTCATCGCTGATGCCGTCATGTACTCGTCCGCCACGACGTGCGAAAGCACCGACCGCGACAAGTTCATCGCTGACGCTTACGCGGATTCCAGTTCCAGTTACGTGGTGGTCGAAACATTCACAAGGAAGTGTAAGCTGTTCATGGGAGCCAGCGCGTACTTAGCAACGGAGGAGTGCCAGGTGTACGACGACGCGGGGGCCAGCTACTTTGTTGCGTCGGTTAATGCCGACGGATCGGCGAGTGTCGGAATCTACAACGACAGCTCATGTACCGGCACTCCATTTCTCGGCTACACGCCCGATGCCGAGACGGTATCGAGCCGTTCGTGCTACAGCAACTACACCATCATCTACACTGGCGTGGACAGTGATGGAAGCACGTCCAGCTCCAGTGGTTCGATCCCTCAAGTCTATGGTCAAGACTCAACAAACAGCTTTCACGGAGCAAGCGGTTCACGGATCTCTAGCAGCACCGGCAGCTTTCTTGGCGGCTCTGTCGGCTCAAGTAGCGGTGAAAGTACTGACGGAGGATCCAAGTCCGTCGGAAATTCGACCGTGTCCGAGTCTTCGGGGGGCGTTAGCACTGGTGCTCTCGTTGGTATCCTTGTTGCCTACGTGTTGCTCTCCATGGCTGCGTGCGTCTTGTGTGTGGACCGGATGGAGCGAATCCTTCGCCGACTCGGGCTGCGGAGGTAAAAACCACCATGCCGACGGACGGAAGCAACGACGACGAAGACGAGATCGAGCGTACGAGTACAACTACATCGGGTTTATTGAGATGTATATAAACTGCCATCCCTAAAGGTTGGCCGGTTCGGCTGCGGCAAAGCAGGCTCCAAAGGCACCGTCGGCAATCGCCACTGTGAAGACCATACGAGCACGTCCGTGTATATCGTACGCTACGTAGGAGCCTTCATAACGCGGAAGCGGACTCGAAGTTCACGCACTGGCGTCGCGAGTCCCTCTTCTTATAACTTTCATTTCGCGTTGGCTGCTGCTTTCTTTGCCTCTTGTGCCAGGATGGTCTGGAGAGTCCGGAATGCCTCGGCTGCTGTTGGTCGCTCCGTCGGGTCGATGGCCGTACATGCTGTTCCGAGCTGCACTACCCCCTTGAGAGCGCCCGGCGAGAACTCGACGCGTAGTTTGCCCATGGCCACCAGCTGCAGGATGGCCGTCTCGGGCATCTTGCGGCCGGCCGGGTTCTTGTCCTTCGCGTGCGCGTACGGGTTCTGCTGCGAGTCCAACTCGGACAGCACCACGCCGAACGAGAACATGTCGGCCTTGTCGTCGTACCGTTCTCCCATCATGACCTCGGGCGCGATCCACAGCGACGTGCCCACGCCCGCCGTCATGGTGCGGTCCACCCGCTCACGAGAGGCTCCAAAGTCAGCGAGCTTCGCGTCTTGCTTCTCGTTCAGCAGAATGTTCCTGGACTTGAGGTCGCGGTGAATCACCGAAGGCGTGAGCGAGTGCAGGTAGGCGAGCGCGTGCACGACGTGCGTCGCGATCTTCACCTTCGTGTAGTCAAAGCCGACGGGGCCGTCGTTGTCGGCGCGGTCACTGAGCCATGCGCGCAGGTCGCCGCCTTCCATGAACTCCGTCACCACGCACAAGTCCATCAGGTTGTTCCAGGACACGCCGATGAACTCCACGACGCGCGGATGATCCATGACGGTCATCATCTTGACCTCGGTCAGGAACTCGGTCACGTGGCGCGTGCTCTTCCGCGTCTCCGGGAAGAGCATTTTCACCGCAACTGACCTCTCTTCGTACGTGCCCTTGTAGACTTCGCCATACCCTCCACGGCCGATCAAGTCCTCGACGAAGACGTTGTCGCGCGGAATCCGGGACGACAGGATGGCGTCGTCCTCGCAGACGCTGTCTGCAGTGACCGGACCCCGCAGTCGTTGCGCATGGATGGGCGGCGGCTTGACGGGGTTGCTGCGCTGGTCTGTGGAACGGGGTCGGTCACTCCGCACGGGATCACTTGGAGCACGATAGCTGCGCGGGTCACCGCTGCGCATTCGGTCGCTCTGGACAGGGTCGCTCGGCGCGCGATCGCTACGCTTATCGCTTCGGTTGCTGCGCTGTTCCTCTCTGCGCTGTCGCTCCTTGCGCTGCCGCTCATACTTGAGACGATCACTACGCACAGGGTCGCTGTGCACGGGGTCATTGCTCAAGTCCTCGCGCTGCAGCCGATTGCCACGTACAGGGGTGCTGCGTAGCTCGTCTGTGTGCAGCCGACCGCTGCGACCGACCGAATCCCCGCGAAACCTGTCGCTGCGCAACCTGCCGCCACTGCGGAGTCCTTCACCTCGGTGCTTCCCACTACTTTGCTCGTCCTTACGTAACCTGTCTGGGTGCGACGGAATGCCACGCAACTCGCCACTCCGCAGCGGATCGCAACGCAAGTCGCCGCTGCGCAGCACCTTTGCAGACCCGCCTGTGTGCGAGCTGAGGGTGCTTCTCTGGTCGCTTCTGGGCGACATATCGGGAGCATACCGCTCCTCGTTGTCGTGCTTGTCACTCACCGCCAGCGCGACGTCGGGCGTTTGCGGGCGGTCATTCCTACTGCGCTTCTCATTCTCCTTTGATCGGCGCATTCTCCAGTAGATCAGCAGCGCCGGAAGGATCACGATCGCCAAACACGCGAAGACGATGCCGAACAGCGCGCCCGCACTCAGGTTCGAGTTTTGAGATGTCGTCGTAATTGCTGTCGAGTTGGAGCCACTGCCGCTAGTGCTCGCCGTGAGGATACCGGTGTGGTCCGAGGTGTAGAACTTGTTGTATCCGCGATAGCAAGTGTGGTCTTGGATGGTCGAGGCGTTCAGGTCGAACGTCTGCGACTTGATGGAGCACGCCGAGTCGTTGTAGATCGTCATGTACGCCGAGCCGTCGTTGAACAGCGTGGCGATCTCGCTGCGTTCGCCCACGTACGACGCGAGCTGACAGGTGCCGGCAGCCAGGAAGACGTTCGAGCGCGCGTACGACTGGCAACCTTCCTCCTGGAAGCCGTCGATCATGAGGTACTTGGCGCCGCTGAAGAGCTGCGACGAGTACTCGAAGCGGTCGGTGGCGCAGCGCTCCGCGTAGTAGTAGGAAGAGTTACTGAGCTTGATAGCGTTGCACGTATCGCTCTCCGTGCAGCTCGTGTTGGTCATCTCGAGCGTCACTACCAGCGGAATGGACTTGCAGTTGGCGTCCGAGTAGATTTCGACCGTCGTGTAGTCCGCGAGTGCTGACCATCCGCTCGACGCCAGGGCGAAAGCCCCGAGCCATGGCGCGCGTAGCATGGAGAGATACCTGTCAACAGCTCACAACCGCAACTACCTGTTCGCTTTCCTGCCTTCCACTGAAAGTCTCAGCGTACGGAGACCGAGGGGATGGCGGACCTGGTCGAATCGATCTGACTATCCGGGGACTGTCTGTGCCAAGCTCCGCGGCTCAAGCCCCCGATCATGGTCCTCCCTTCTCTCACACGAGCTGAACTTTCAAGAGCTCCTGCTGGTGGCTTGTCCACACGAACCGTTCGACTTCTGGAGCTCCCAGATGGCGGTGGTGCCGCGAGGAATTGCTCGAACAGCATGAAGACAAGTGCATCGAAAAGTGATGCACGGCTATGGAGGCGGCGTGAAAGCTGCACCATCGCAACCCCGGTGCGGAGCACATCGGGTGCTTGCGGTGGGGCTGCACCTGCATGAAAAGTGTTTGATACCGGTAGAAAGTGTGAATGAACCAGCGCGCTCCATGGCAAGAAGCTGATCTCGTCAAGCTACGTCGAAGTACCAGGAAGCAGCTTTGATGAAGCCCAACCTACCAGCTGCAACACCTTCACTGCACAGTGCCCGTTGTCAACTTGTTGAGCTCCAGCTGCTGCGGACGATGACTGCAGGCTGCAGGCGCGCGACTCGCACGATGCTGGTTCCAATTCCACGATGCCAGCAATTTTGTATGACTGGCTACCCCCGTGATCAAGCTGGACAAGAACGATCAGAAGCACGACATCGCGACTGCTTGTTGTGCGGCGGCCAAGGCAGCTTCATAACATATTGTTCTGCGCCTCATTCACGATTCAAATCACTGCAAGCGACCCGAGTGCTTTTCACGGTGTGCAGGCCAACAACCGGTGTCAAAGGATTTCTGCTTGCTTTCGATCAGAAGAGGCTATCATTGAGTCGGTCAACCTGGATCGAAAACCGAGTGACCTCTGCTTTAGCCACTTGGTATGACATCGGAGTTTCCCCTTCCTCCCGTCTCGTTTGGGCCAAGCTGGAAGGTCTCATTGCGAGCTCCACCGAGCCGGGCTCACCACGGGGTAAGCTTGAAGTTTTCACGCGCACACACATCGCTCCAAAGCGACGCAGGAGCAGCGCGAAAGAACGGACGTGTATAGGACCACAAACCACCCCACGCAATCTTCGAGCACGGAAGAATCGCACCGCAGCAGCAGCTCCTATGTAATAGAAGCGTTGAACGTGCAGCACAGGTGATGCGATGGCTAGAGCAGTCCACTGCAGATCCGCAGATGTGGTCGACAAGTTCTCTCGCGCAAGCTGTAGATCAGATTTCGACTTACGCCGAAGCCTTCGGAGCTGCAGACACGCACCAAATGAAGAGACCTTCATGATGTGTAATAAATGACCAAAGCATTTCGTACATGTAGTGAAGCAGGCGCCCCATGCATCGTTTTTCGTCACCTGGCAACAAGTTCCAGGAGTGCAACCGACCTGCACTCACACTTTACCAGTGTAGCCATATACGGAACAATCCGTGCGTGTTCTTTCTGGTCGTAACCCATACGAAAACGCAGTCAAATTTACGTACCGTGTTTTCTTCAATACAAGCCCGCTGCGTACCCCTTTTTGACTCGACATCAGAGGCTCAAAGGATCACTTTGGTGCGGAGCGGACACCTGCCATGACGTCGTTCCTGTCGGCACTACGCGCCGAGTTTCCAGCCCCCTCTACGACTGCTAGCTTTGCCAGTGAAAATGCAACACTTTCCGGGTCTCCGCGTCAATCACCGCCTCCTGTAGCCAACGCCCTGTCATCACAAAGCCGAGCATTCCGTGATCCATTTCTGTCAAGCGAGAAACTGTGGGAAGTCTCGCTCCCTACGCACCACCGCGACCTGCTGAAGGTGCTGCAAGTAGATCACGACTCTCTACGCGCAGCCAATGAGCGGGAGGCTGCAGCAGGCGCTGTGAGCGCTGTGGTGACCTCCCGAAAGCGCAAGACCGAGCAGAAGCCCAAGCCCAAGGAGCCCAAGAAGGATGTGGCGGAGCTGCTGCTAGCGGCCTGTGCCAAGCACACGGCTGCTAATAGTAACAGCTGCTTCCTCACCACATTGGAGCTGGCCGAGTCCGTGCTGCAGACCGTGCAGGACAGTCCCAATGACGCTGATACCGTCCAGGCTCAGCTCTTCGGACTCGTGGGCGTCGAGGGCATGGACCTCATTGCATTCGCCGTCCAGAACCAAAAGGAGTTGAGTATCTCAACTGTAACCAAGCAGAAGCTGCAGGACGCACAGAATACGCTCGAGATGGCCGAGAGGTACGCGGCCGGTGCCGGATCGGCCGCGAGACCTGCAGGCTTCAGCGTGCAGACGGAAGCGGAGCAGCAATTCCAGCGACAGCAGCGCAAAGCCCAACGCAGAGCGAACCGGCAGAACGGAGGCGAGGAGGAAGAAGACGAGAATTGGCTCGAAGCTGCAGGATACGACCCGGAAGTGCTGAGGCTTCAACGTGAGTTCGCAGAGGAGGAGCGCCGAATGCAGTCGACGTCAATGGTACAGCGCGAGTTCGGCGCCTTACAGGGAGGATACGATTCCTCTTCTGCAGCCGGCCAGTTGATGTCGGCGGGGGCGATGACGCTGCCGTCAAACACCAAGAGAACGCACTACAAGGGCTACGAGCACGTCTTCATCCCCGCCCATGCCAAGAAGGCGCTTGGCAAGGAAGAGAAGCTCATCGCGATCTCGAGTCTGGAACCTTTCGCGCAGACCGCTTTCCACGGGATCACGAAGCTCAACCGACTGCAGTCGAAGCTCTTCGACACGGCGTACAACTCGAACCAAAACCTGCTGGTGTGCGCCCCCACGGGTGCCGGTAAGACCAACGTGGCCATGCTGGCCATCTTGCAGGAAGTCAAGACGCAATTGAACCGCCACCAGGACCAGTCGGTGAGTCAAGGCGTGGCCAACATGAAGATCATCTACGTGGCGCCCATGAAGGCCTTGGCGCAAGAAGTTGTGACGAAGTTCGGCCAGCGACTGCAGGGATTGAAGCTGAAAGTGCGCGAGCTTACAGGCGACATGCAGTTGACCAAGAAGGAGATCGAGGAAACCCACGTGATCGTCACGACGCCCGAGAAATGGGACGTCATCACGCGCAAGTCGAGCACGCAGCAGTCGCTTCTGAGCCAAGTGAAGCTGCTGATCATCGACGAGGTGCATTTGCTGGCAGATGAGCGAGGCCCTGTGATCGAGACGATCGTGGCGCGTACGCTGCGTCGCGTCGAGAGCACGCAGAGCATGATCCGCATCGTGGGGCTGTCGGCCACGCTGCCCAACTACGCGGACGTCGCGTCCTTCCTGCGCGTGTACGTGCCCAGCGGAGACGCCCGCATGCAGAACGCCGCTACGAACGGCGGCAAGGGCGGCCTGTTCTTCTTTGACGCGACGTACCGGCCGGTGCCTCTGGATCAGACGTTCATTGGCGTGAGTACGAACGCCAACCTGAAGGAGGCGCTGGGGCTCAGTGCGGCGGCGCTGACGTCCGTCACGCAGACGGAGGCAGATCTGGCCAAGGAGAAGAAAGCGGGTGCTGCTATGAGTCGGCAGCGGCAGATCCAGTTGATGATGAACAAGCTCACGCTCGCTCACTGTCTCAAGCAGGTGCAGCATAACGAGCAGGTGATGGTGTTTGTCCACTCGCGCAAGGAGACGGCGAACACGATGCACAGCATTGTGGAGCTCGCGCGTGGGAACGAGGAAGAGCCCGGTACGCTGGAGGCGTTCCTGCCGCCGACGGAGCTGCAGATGCCGATTAATCTGCAAGATCGCGTGCAGAAGAGCCGCAACAAGGAGCTCAAAGAGCTGCTGGGCTACGGCCTGGGCATCCACCACGCCGGCATGCTGCGCAGCGACCGCAACCTGACTGAGCAGCTCTTTGAGATGGGCTACATCCGCGTGCTTTGCTGTACGGCGACGCTGGCCTGGGGCGTCAATTTGCCGGCTCACTCGGTCCTCATTAAGGGAACTCAAGTGTACAACGCCGACAAAGGCGGCATGACGCAGCTGAGTATGCTGGACGTGATGCAGATCTTCGGTCGTGCCGGCCGGCCGCAGTACGACACGAGCGGCGACGCCGTCTTGGTGACGACGCAAGACCAACTGCCGCACTATCTCCGCCTGCTGACGACCGGTATCCCCATGGAGTCGGCGCTGATCAAGGCGTTGCCGGACCACTTGAACGCTGAGATCGTCTCCGGTACCGTGAGCAACCTGGAAGAAGCGTGCACGTGGCTTAGCTACACGTACTTGTACGTGCGTATGCGAAAGAATCCGCTGGCGTACGGCATGAAGCTGGACGACGTGAATGAAGACCCGATGTTGATCGCACGACGCCGACAGCTCCTCATGGACGCGGCGGAGAAGCTGGCGAGTTGTCGGATGATCAAGATCTTGCGTGAGAAGGTCGAGCTGGGCTCGGATCAAGAAGGCAAGGTCGCGTTCGCGGTGACGTCGATGGGCCGTGTGGCGAGTCACTTCTACATCCAACACACGTCCATCGAGACGTTCAACGACTTGCTGGACAGCAAGGCGGGCCAGAACGGAGGCGACGAAGACGATCTGGACTGGGAGAAGGTGCTCTTGGTGCTCTGCAGCAGCAACGAGTTCGAGCAGTTGAAGGCGCGCGAAGAGGAGATGCCGGAGCTCGAGAAGCTCAAGCGCCGCTTCTGCCGCTACGAGATCCTGGGCGGCGGCATGGACACCTACACGGGCAAGACGAACATCCTGCTGCAGAGTCTCATCGGCCGCGCGCGCGTGTCGACGTTCACGCTCATTTCCGACACCAACTACGTGGCTCAGAACGGCTCGCGCGTGTGCCGCGCGCTGTTTGAGATTTGCCTGAAGAAAAACAGCGCGCGCAAAGCGGAGAAGTTCCTGCAGCTGGCCAAGTGCATCGACCAGAAGCTCTGGTTCGACCAGAACGCCATGCTGCAGCTCCCCAACGTGCCGTTCGATATCATTGGAGAAGTCGACAAGCGCCACAACATGACGCTGTACGACGCCATCGCCGACCCGGACGGCTTCAAGCTGAGCGCCAAGGTGAAGAAGTGGGTGCAGAGCGTGCCGTTCGTCGACATCGACAAGGTGCAGACGCAGCCCTTCGGCGGCAACATGATCAAGCTGGTGTTCGAGCTGTATCCGCTGTTTCCCGAGTGGAAAGAGGGCGTTTTCCAAGGTAAAACGCTGGCGTCGTGGCTCTGGGTGGAAGACGCCATCACCGGCTACATCTACCACTCCGAGTACTTCGTGCTGCACCAGAACCGGTTCGTGGGCTGGAAGGCTGGCACTCAGACGCTCGAGGTGGAGTGCTACCTGCCCGTGTTCATCTCTCCGACGCAGACCGAAGCGAACTACGTGATCCGCATCCTGTCGGATCGATTCGTTGGCATTGAGTCCTTCTACGAGGTGAGCTACACGCCAAGCGAGAGCACAATTGCCGAGGCAAAGAAGCAGAAGGACGAGATGTACACGAAGCTGCTGCGTCTCCACCCGCAGCCGCTGCAGTCTCTGGAAGATCCAGTGTACCAGGCGCTGTACGTGGGGAAGTTCCAGTACTTTAACCCGATCCAGACGCAAGCGTTCCACCAGCTTTACCATCAAAACGGAAACGTGCTGCTCTGTGCGCCGACCGGCAGTGGCAAGACGGTGTGTGCCGAGTTAGCCATGTTGCGAGTCTGGAAGCAGAGGCTCGTGGAGAATGAAGCGGAGGAGGGTGCAGCTCAACCTCGTCGCGGTCGTCGCTCCCAGGCGTTGATCGTGTACATCGCTCCGATGAAGGCTCTTGCTCGCGAGAAGGTGGCGGAGTGGAAGGCGCGCTTTGAGAACAACGCTCATCTGCGCAAGAAAGTGGTGGAAGTGACGGGCGACACGCTCGTCAACGTGGAGTTCATCTTGAACAAGGCCGACATCGTGGTGACGACGCCCGAGAAGTGGGATCTATTGACGCGAAGCAGCACGGTGGGGCGTGCGTTGATGGCTCAGATGGCGCTTGTGGTCGTGGATGAGGTGCATTTGGTCGGCGAACCACCGCGCGGTGCCGTTTTGGAGGTGCTTATCAGTCGTCTGAGGAGGTTCAAGCGCGCTGGGCCGCCGATCCGCGTCATTGGCCTGTCGACGGCACTCGCGAACGCCGGAGACGTGGGCCAGTGGCTGGGCGGAATCACTTCTAGCCACGCCAACAACCCGGACGGTGGTCAAGTGTACAACTTCCGAGCGTCGGTGCGCCCTGTGCCGATGGATGTGCACATTCAAGGCTTCCCGGAACGCCACTATGTGGCGCGTATGGCTGCGATGAACAAGCCCACGTTCATGGCGATCAAGAGGCATTCGCCAGACAAGCCTGTGCTCATCTTTGTGTCTTCCAAGGCGCAGACGAAGCTGACGGCGCTGGACTTGATCCAGTTCTGTGCGGCTGCGGACGAAGGCGGCGACGGAAGTAAACGCTTCTTGAAGATGGACGAAGCCGTCATGGACTCGATCTGCCAGTCCAACCAGGTCGTGGACGAGACGTTGAAGCACACGCTGTCCTTCGGCATCGGCCTGCACCACGCTGGCTTGGCGCGCCGAGACCGCGAACTGGTGGAGAAGCTGTTCAAGGACCGCCTCATTCAAGTGGTGATCTCGACGTCGACGCTGGCGTGGGGGGTGAATCTCCCGGCGCATCTTGTGGTGGTCAAAGGCACCGAGTACTTCCAGAACGGACGCTACCGCTCGTACCCGCTGGGCGACTTGCTGCAGATGATCGGCCGCGCTGGCCGCCCACTGCTGGACGACAAGGGCATCGCGTGTGTGTTGGTGGAGGAGAGCAAGAAGAACATGACGCAGCGCTTCCTGTACGAACCGCTGGCGGTCGAGTCGTGTCTTGGCGGAAACGCGGCGCCCCACATCCTGGCCAACCATTTGAACGCTGAGATCGCAGCAGGATTGATCCACTCGACCAAGGACGTGATGGACTATCTGAGCTGGAGTCTGCTCTTCCAGCGCGTACTCAAGAACCCAAGTTTCTATGGCGTTGGGAAGGAAGTAGCGGCGGTAGAATCCCCCCACGGTAAGCCTGGCAAGCAGCGTAAAACGCCCAAGAAACCCAGCAAGCAGGACGAGCTGGAAGCGTTCTTCCAGCAGCTAATCTCGACCACGATGGACCAGCTCGAGGCCAGCCAGTGTATCACTGCACTGCAAACCGGCGGCGTGTCGTCTTTTGAGCCGACGTTTGCTGGGAAGCTGGCTGCGTCGTTGTACGTCGATGTGCGCTCGGTTTCCAACATGCTGGACGCTTTGAAGGCTGTGGATGGAGAGAAGAAGGCGGTGAGCGCGACTGACGCGAACACACTGCGCCTGCTTTGCGTCATCTGCGAGAGCAGCATCGAGCTGCGTGACATTCCGTTGCGTCATAACGAGGTCATGAGCAACCTCATCACGGATCTGTGCGCGAAGGTCAAGTACTCGCCACTCCAGCATTTGTTCTCCGGCTCGGTTAAGCGTCAGAAGACGCTGTTGGAGACGCACGGGAGCGAGGTGAAGGCGCTGCTGGTGCTGCAAATGCACTTGATGGGCATGCGTCTGCCGTCCAGCGACTTTGGGAATGATCTACGCACGCTGCTGGACCACTTGCCGCGGCTGCTTAGTGCGGCTATCGATCTGTGTGCCTACCTGAAGCTCACGGACCTGGCGTTTGCGGGCATCCGCCTCTCGCAGGCTGTTGTCCAGGGTCGTTGGCCTGAGGGTGAGAACAGCGATGTACTGGCTCAGCTGCCGCATGCGTCGCAGGCGGTTGTGAAGCTCCTGCGCGAGCAGTGCAAGGTCTCGAGCATTGCTGAGATGCAGGCGGCTCTCGCTGTGAAGAGCAAGAAGACGCAGATCATTGAGCGCTTGCAGAGTCTGAACACGCAGCAGCGTGGCCGACCGAGCGGGCTGAACAAGCACAAGATCAGCGAGTTAATTCGTGTAGCCGAGGGCGTTCCGCGTCTTCGTGTGGATGTGCGGGTGAAGCAGCAGCAGGTGGTCGACGTGGAGCTGACAGGCTTGAACGACCAAGGCGGAAGAAATCTGGCCTTCACGTCACGACTGCAGAAGCCCAAGCCATACGGCTTCTACGTGCTCTTGACGACCAAGAAGGGCAGCGACGAAGAGCTCGTTCACGTGAAGCACGTGGCGTGGAAACACAAGGTTCATGTGTCGCTTTCGCTGCCAACGCCAATTTCGCAAGGAGTCGGCTACGAGGTCCACGTTCTGTCGGACGCTATCGCTGGCATTGACAGCTCGCACGCCGTGACGCAGTAATACAAGTATCCTACTACTGCAGTATTTCAGAGTATTTGATTGAGTTAAGAAAAAGGAATTTGGATCTGAAAATGCCATGAAGTTCACGGACAGAAGTCGGAATCGACCCACCACTCGGATTCGTAGTCTTCGCCAAGAATGTCCGTGATGGTCACAGGTGCGTTTGCCACGCCCTCCAACACAGTCAGGAAGCTTCCGTTGTATTGTCCCGTGGAATCGACGACGATGGCATCCACCGGTGGCTCCGTTCTCGCGCTTGGTCCACTGCACGTGGTATCGGAGTCGCTGGAAGTGCCGACACTACATGTAGCGCTACTAGTAGCAGATCCCGAAGCTGAAAGCGTCGTAGCCCTTGGTGTTGATGGAGCTGACGAAAGTGTCGATAGCAGATCCCGTGGCTGAAACATCCGTCCACGAGCTTGGCCCGCTGCACTGGTCGGCTTTGGTGACTGCGCCAGTCGCAAGACATACAAGCACTACAAGAGGAAGCACGAAAGCGCGCATTGCCCGTTGGATTGAGAGAAGCAGGCGTTGTGAAGGAAAACGCAAAGTGAACGGCTGCAAGAAGCTTCGTGTTCGCATTCGCAGTACGAATGCCCTGGGCTTGGGTGGCCATGCTCAGATTGCTCTTCGTCTGTCACGAACCAGTTACGAGTCTCTATCTGAGGATCGGCGGATGTGCAGTCCCTGCCATCGGTTGTTCGTTGTTTAGAGAGCAACGCACAGCGCAAGCGAGACGCTTCGACGACTGGTGAAGAATTCGACGGCAACACTCGCCACAGAAACGAAGAAGTCGCCTCGACATCAGCGCGCTGCAATCCTTGCACTGCAGTGTATTTGCCCAAACTTGAAGTTGACGGAAGATTCTCTACCAGTACAAACGCGAGAAGGATTCAAGAGCATCGCAATGTCCCGAAGTCCAGGATAAAACAGAAGAGCGGTCTTTAGATTTGATTCTGCGGCATCAACAACGCCTTGCGTGACGCATTTGAATTGTTTGCAGAAGTTCAAATCTGCTATGGAGTTTTTCAAAGCACCATTGCGTTGGATCGATCGACCTTTGCCAAACTCTCTGCACGAATGCAACGAGCTTCGTAACAATGCAGCTACAAACTACTACTACGCATTACAAGTACACTGTGTGTTCGAGGTTCATCAGAGCAGTCATCTCTCGAGTTACCGAGAGGATTTCCTCACAAAGATTCAGAGCAGATCTTGGTATAATTTGCGAACATCATCTGAACCCCAGGCCATGTCTGACCGAATAAATGCAACAGCAAGACACTTGACGTCGTCGAACGGAGATTGTAGAATGAGCTTCAGTTTGTCCTTATGCATTTTTCGCCGGACCCACGCAGCCAATCATTTTTCGGACAAGTTTATTCTGTCGTTTACTGTACATGTGATACTCACGGTACTACATCATCTCAGCGCGACCGACGTTTGCAGCATCTAGCAAACAGGAAACAACTCTGGCCGAGGTGCTAATTGCCTGGAGAATCGAAAAACTCTGTGGCTGGTTGTCTCGACGCTATCATTTCTCTCGCGTAATATGCATACAATATTATGATCTAGCGACATGGCAAGCGATGCTGCTTTCCATTTCCAAAAGCCTGTGGAACTGGTCGTGTATCGCTATCGGTACCAAATGAACATGTGCATGACAGACCGAGGTACGATAACAGCCTACCGAAGATAAGACCATAGTTGGCCATCCTCATCCTGCCCAGCTTTGCATGAGCGAACGGATGCTCTTCTCGTCACCGCAGCTATTACACAGAGAGCACACGACGCCTGCGATAGCACTGTTTTGGGTGTTCAGGCCAGCGAAAGTCTCACCGAAGCTGCTGTCTCTAAACTGACTGCGCACGGTACAGAACCTTTCGTCCGCTTATTGGATCCAAGAGTGTATCCGAGCGGACGAGAGCGGACCGTCCGCTCACCCGCGCCGCTTCAACTTGCTGTGCGTCGTTTCATAACGGATCGCTCGGCCATCGCTTCCGAAGAGCTCCCTCTTACTCTTGAAAAAGATCTGAGCGACTCGTCGTCTCCGAACCTCCTGCCGAACAACTGAAGCGAAAATGGGGCTGCTGAACCTGCTGCGCAAGCTCAAGAAGGACGACAGCGAGGCGCGCATCCTGGTGCTGGGGCTGGACAATGGTGGCAAGACCACCATCCTCAAGAAGCTCTCGGAGGAGGACATCAGCCACATCATGCCCACGCAGGGCTTTAACGTCAAGAGCCTGCAGGTGGACGGCTTCAAGCTCAACATGTGGGACATCGGCGGCCAGAAGACCATCCGCCCCTACTGGCGGAACTACTACGAGCAGACTGACGCCCTCGTGCGTGGAGCTGTTGATGCTTCTGGCGATCCATTCGGAACTTCATGACTAACTGGTGCATTGTGCGTAGATCTACGTGATCGACAGCGCCGACCGCCGTCGCCTCGAGGAGACGGGCATGGAGCTCGTGACGCTGTTGGAGGAGGAGAAGCTCTCCAACGTGCCCATCCTCGTGTTCGCCAACAAGCAGGACCTGCTAAACGCGCTGCCATCCGGAGAGATCTCCACGGCGCTCAACCTCGCAACTATCCGCGACCGCACGTGGCACATCCAGGCCTGCTCGGCCAAGACGGGCGAGGGGCTGCAAGAGGGAATGGAGTGGATAGTCAACACAATGAGCACCGGACGGGAGGCCAAGTAAGGTTGGAGCCGGGCTGAAAACGAAAGAAGAGAAGCAGACAAATGACGCTGCGCCATTCAGCTTTTACCACTGCAGATAGGCATGAGCGACCAGCAAGCGATTGCAACGCACACTTCCCTGCGAGACTATCTGTAAGATATCAACTCAATTGCCTTTGAAAACGATAACACACTCGGACGAGGGTTTTGGGTTTTCTGTTTGCTTGTGCACATCCGACACACTCCACGACTTTATTAGCGGTTGGTTTTTGTGTCGAGCGTTCGGGAGTCTTCCACCTGAGTAAAACCCTGGTGCTGTTTTCCAATCGCTTACGCCTCGAACTCCACGCCGATCTTGACCTGCGCGGCCTGTGCGACGATGTCGGCGATCTTGACGGCCTTCTCGGCAGCGTCCTCCAGGTCGTCGGCCACAATCATCTTGATGCCCGAGTCGGCGATAATCTTGCGCGCGGGCTCGACGTTGGTGCCCTGCAGACGGATAATGACCGGCTTCTTCAGGCCCAAGTCCTTGGCGGCCGCCACAATACCGGCGGCGATGACGTCGCAACGCATGATGCCACCGAAAATGTTCACCAGGATTGACTTGACCTGGTCGTCGCCGTCCAGGATCTCGAACGCCTTCTTCACCTGCTCCTCGGAGGCACCTCCGCCGACGTCCAGAAAGTTGGCGGGCGAGCCGCCGTACAGCGAGATGATGTCCATGGTGGCCATGGCCAGACCGGCGCCGTTCACGAGGCAGCCGATGTTGCCGTCCAGGCCGATGTAGTTGAGGTCGTAGGCGCTGGCCTCCACCTCACGCGGGTCCTCCTGGGTCTTGTCGCGCTTGGCGAAGATGTCCTTGTGGCGGAAGGCGGCGTTGTCGTCGTAGTTGAGCTTGGCGTCGCAGGCGAAGATCTCGCCCTCGCGGGTCTCGGCCAGCGGGTTGATCTCCACGAGCGTGGCGTCCACGCCGATGAACATGTCGTACAGGTTCTTGATCTGCGTCTCGAGCTTCTCGAGGACCTTGCCCTCGCCGCCCAGGGCCTTGGCCAGGCGCGTCACCTGCGCGTCCGTGGGGCCCGTGGAGATGTCGATGTTCTCCTTGAAGATGAGCTCGGGCGTGGCCTCGGCCACGTCCTCAATGGAGGTTCCGCCGGCGGGCGAGGCCACCATGACGGGGCCCTGCGACGCGCGGTCCATGAGGATCGAGAAGTACATCTCACGGCGCATCCAGACGCGCTCCATGAGGAAGACCTTGGCCACCTCGATGCCCTTCTCTCCCGTCTGCTTGGTCACGAGCGTCTCGCCCAGCATCTTCTTGGCGAAGTCCTCGGCCTGCTCGGGCTTGGTGCACATGTGCACGCCGCCCTTGAAGCCGTTCTTGAAGTGGCCGAGGCCGCGGCCGCCCGTGAGCGCCTGCGCCTTGATCACCACGTCCACGCCCTCTAGAGCCACCAAGAAGATTTTTGTTAAACAAACTGAACTCTTCGTTTATGCACAACGAGGCCCAAAAGGAGGGAGGAGGGAGATCTTCTCCTCCCCCTTTCCCCCTTCTGTCCATAGTCAGCAAATGGGGGACGCACCACGGTCGCCGCGGATCTTGCTGAAGGCGGCCTTCGCCTCGGCCGGCGTGTCGGCCGGGATGCCCTGCGGCGTGGCCACGCCGAAGCCCTTCATGATCTCCAGCGACTGGAACTCGTGCAGGTTGAGGCGGCGCACCTGCGCGCTCTGGCGAGCCGGCAGCGACATGAGCTTGGGGTTACGCAGCACGCGGCCGAACATGGCGGAGACTTGGCGGACGGACGGACGTGCGGGTGGCTCGAGGCGGCTCGGGAAATGATACGATGCGCGCGGACCCCACAGCCGATTGATCGGGCGAAGACGCACGGAAAATAGTCGTCGAGCTCCCCCTCGGCGTTGGCTGGCGCTTTGCGGAGGGAGGAAACGCAGCCCGCTGTGATTGGCGGATAATGGATTTTCGCGCTGCGGATTGGCTGAAATGCCCAGCTTGCGCTTCAGACTTGAACTCGAGCGCATCTTCAAGTCCAGGAGTGCACAAAACGTGCACAACTGTTAAAAAACTCGGACCGCCACCGCGTTGCCGTCATGCTTGATCGCTTCACCTGCGATCGCTCTCTTGCTTCGGCTTGCCTGTGGGGACGCGCCTCCGCACAGCAGAACTAGCAACCTCGGTCATGGCAGTGGCGGCGCTCGAAGGCAGCGGCGCCCTTTCACAGTTCAAATACCGTGTGCGACGAATGAAAGCCCGCGATCAGGGCGCAGCGGTCCAGCACCGTCGGGACGAGTCTTGACGCGCAAGATCGTTTGTCCACTCTACATTGCAGAAGTCCAAGACTCGCGCGGACCTGGAAGCTCGCGCGGACCCTCCAAGACACCTCGTCGCCGAGCGCCTTCGCTTCTCGTATCCCTCGAGCGTGCTGAGCAACCGCATGGTCTGAAGCAGTCGGCTGCTTCAGCTTCCTTGTTGCCTCGTCACTTGGGGCGATTTACGAAAAACACTAATGTCGCGTGGTGCACACCACTTTGTGTTTCTTCAAGAATCCGACCTTCTCCGCCTGCTAGCTCCATGGCGTCGGCCTCGTCGTTCAACGCCACGCTGGCCGTGCTTCTCGCCGCCAAGTACTGCCGCCAGTATCCTCTCTTTCACTGGCGCGAGGAGGCGCTGCCAGCCATGGGTCGACGCGCCGAGAAGTACTGCTTCCGCGTGGACATGCTGAATCTGCAGCAGGAGCAGTGCGGGGAGATGCTTCTGGCACTGCTGCCGACGCAGTTGAGTCTGTTGGACTTCCAGAAGGAGAACACGCTATACAAACTCAAAGCGCTGCTTGTGACGCTCAAGGTGTGGCCCCTGTACGCCGAGAATTGACGGGGTAATGGGAGCTCGAGTACTGACGCTCTCTTTATGGCCTTCGAACTGCAGCACCCGTACATTCTGCCAGTGCTGGACATCTTCTACTCCAAGGAGAAGAAGGCGTTGCTAGTGGTGCAGCCATTTTCGGCTAGTGGCAGCGTCAAGGACCGCATCTACCAGGTGGACAACCCGGCCAAACCCTACGACGTCAAGTACCGCCTCGAGAACGCCCACCCGCTGCCTTTCGACGAGATCGCCAAGTTCTCAAGACAAATCCTGGAAGCTCTGGCCGGACTGCGCACCAAAGGCTTGGTGTGCGACCACTTGAGGTCCACGAACGTGGTCATCGACGACGGCAACGCGCGTCTTGCCGAGATTTACACGCCGCTGCTCGCGCTTGACCGATACAAGGACAGTCGCGATCTAACGGTGAGCCTGGAGCAGCACATGGACATCGACCTTCTGCTGTTCGGACAGATTTTGTACGAAATGGCGACGGGCATGGAGCTGCTGGCCCCGCAGCCAGAAGAAGGCGTGCTTGAGATGCTGGCGCCGGAGATCGCCGAGGTGCTGCAGTCCATTTTCTACTACCCAGAGTCTCTATCCCCGCCGGATCCGGCGCCTCTTTCCTCGGGGGCGGATGGGGAGAGCTCGAGCGCGGACTTTGATGACTCTGCATCGATCAGTAGCTCAGCGAGCAGCCGCAACAAGAAGCACTGGTTCCTCGTGGACGTGGAGAAAATGTTGGAAGAGTTCCCACTGTTTGCCGCTGCCCATGACGTGCCTCCGATCCGTACGCTGTTCTCGGGATTCCGTCTGGACTCTGGTATGAAGAGCACGATCAAGTACAGCATGCGCATCAATGCGAGCCGCAGTCAGGCTCACATCGTGCACTACAACGACCAGGAGGCGTTGCTGCGCGCGCGCCAACGTGCCGAGCGTCGCGTGTACGAGGAGAAGGAAAAGCAGCAGCAGCGCATCCAGCAGCTCACGCCCAGCAGGAACCCGACCAGCAAGGGCAACTCGTACAGCAGCAAGACGATGCCATCCAGACGAAAACCGTACCGCGCCGACAGCTTCCGAAAGCACGCGCAACGCACGCTGTCTCGCCCCGACAGCAGTAACTCCAACGCGAGCGCATCTAGTGCCTAGCACAGTAGAAACCTTCACGGGCACGGTATACTCATCCTAGAACGGCTGTGCCAACGCTATCGCCCTGAATGGATCGACTCTAACGAAGTTCTGCTTTGTTGCGGTTGAAGTGCGATGCTTGACAGGCATCGGACCTATTCAAGTGGTGGATCCAGTGAAACGACTCGCGTCTCTCCAGGCGCCGATCAGAATTGCAAGGCGTCAAGAAGAACCGAAGGAAGACGAGAGGCTGCTTGCTTCATCAACATGTCGTGCGCGTTGAACGAGCCAGCAGCGGATATGGCGTTAGTGGACTTGGAGACGGGGGAGCAGACGCAGCTGCTGGACCTGGTGGAGAGCTCGGACAAGTACACGATCCTGACGTTCTACGCCACGTGGAGCAAGGCTTGCGAGCCCGAGGTGGAGACCATGGAGGCCTTCAGCAAGGATGGCCACGACAAGCTGCTCAACTTCGTGCTGGTGAACCTGGACCAGAATATTGGGGAAACGCTCAAGTTCCTGGACGCGATCAGCGAGAAGACAGGCAGGTCGCGCGTGTGCCGGAATTACTGTGAGGACGACAAACCCACGGTGATGCACTTCGGGTGTACTGAAGTGCCGGAACCCTACGGCCTCCAGAGTGTGCCGCACACGATTGTGATCGACCCAGAGGGACTCATTCGCCGCAACGGAGACAACTTCCACTGGGACGACATTGCCGCCTTACTGCGCCACCGCCAGGAAATAGCGGATAAAGGCTTCCTGAGCAAGCTTGCGACGTGGCTGCTCCCACCGATTACCGCGTGAGCACCAGATCCAGGGAAGATCCGCCGTTCTCGTGCGACCTTCAGCCAGCGAACAACACATTTATACATTGCTTCAGCGCTCAATCCCTCCTCTCACCACGAAATCTACCTCGGGAAATGGGATTAATAGCATCACTCATTCGCAGCTTCTTCCTTTGGCGTCGTCTTCTGCTGCTCCTTGACGATCAGGAACAACTCACATTCGCCAGTGTTCACGAGCTCCTGCAGAAACCGATAGCACTCACTCTCGCTCTCGAACGGCTGCGGAAAAAAGCACAATACCACAATTTAACACCGCTAAACAATAATTCTCTAGCAGCAACAACGTTGACGCACCACTGGGGCCGGCAGTTTGGAATCCAAGTTGTAGCAGACGCCTTTAATCTTCCTGATGGCGAACCAGTGTCTTTGCAGCCACAGGCT
Organism: Phytophthora chlamydospora; assembly: GCA_012295415.1. Taxonomy (NCBI): domain Eukaryota; phylum Oomycota; class Peronosporomycetes; order Peronosporales; family Peronosporaceae; genus Phytophthora; species Phytophthora chlamydospora. The sequence continues at coordinate 3,578 of JAABLK010000119.1, read as the reverse complement.
GCTGAAGACCGTGGTCGTCACCACATTGCAAAGCACTCCTTCCCCTTCGTCCAGCTTCACCAGCTTTTTATCCACCGGCAGCCGCTTGTCCAGCCACTGCATCACATACCCTAGAAAACATCAACAAAAGGTGCTCAGCCTTCAGTCTCCACAACTTAGCACTGCCGCATTTTCACCTTTCTGTTGCAAGGCCAAAGTCAGGGCATTGACGTCGTAGTTTCCGAGCCCCAAAGGCGCTCTGTGAGGGTTCCATGCCCAGCCCATGAGGCCGTTGCTAGCGTCCGGGTCCGCCATCGTCGCCAGCTCCGCACACGCGTCATCCAGCGCGGCCTTGGTGAATACGGGGCCTGGAATAATGCACTAGTTACTAAAGTAGTCAGGTTACAACTTGTAGTCAAGAAGAAGCCACCTTGGAGCACATTGTTGAGCGCGTGGAGCCCGCAGCGATAGAGCTGCTGGCGCTCGTGGTAGAGCTGCTCAGCCATGAAGAAAAAGTATTGTTTCGATTTAGACGAGGAATTATGCGCGGAATTAGACTATGAGTTAGACGGCGAATTAGCGGCTGCTCACTTCAACTTGCCAGGTTTCGAAACGATCGATGGTATATGCGATGGTGCTGCAGTTTTGATGGCAATGCGCTTCTTGGGTGGTTTCCATGGGCTTGTGCGCTCGGCAATGAGAACGTGAAGGCGAGACAACATCATTGTCGTGTTTCCCAGCAAGGAACCCAAGCCTCGCAACCAGCTTCTGCAACTTTTGCTGGCAGTCAAGCAAGCCACCTTCTTCGATCATGGGGAATCGCGGCAGTAAGCGCAACAACACTGGTGAAGAGGAGGCCGAGGTGGCGACTGGTCCCTCCCGCTCTCGCCCCACGGGGGAGAACGTCAGCACCAACCCGTTCAAGCCCAACAACCGCAAATGCACCGACGTGCTGTGTCTGCTCTTCTTCGTGGTCTTCTGGATCGGCATGATCATCATCGCTGGCGTCGGGTACAAGAACGGCAAGCCGCAGCGACTCATCTACGGCACAGACTGGATGGGTAGGACGTGTGGCGCTCAAGCCGACAAGACCGACGCTGTCCCAGCCTACGACTTTACCGACTATAAGTACATGATCTACCCCCGACTCTCGGAGGACATCATGGCGCTCTCCGCCTCAGGTCTCAGTGCTAAGCAACTGGCCAGCCCTTCGACTCTGCGCAAGCTTTTTGGTGTGTGCGTCCCGTCCTGTCCGCTGCTCAATGATTCGGCCTCTGGCGAGGATCTGTACGTGCACGCGTACGAGGACTACACCATGCACAAGGACCCCGTGAACGAGGACGACACAAGTGCTGGCGCCAGCATGGAGTACGAGAAGGCTGGATCGCCCTGGAAGCTCATCACCGACTCGAGCGAGGTGCTCTATCGCTGCGTGGAGCTCACCAAGATCGAGGTCACGCTGCACGCTCGTTGCGTGGACGACTGCCCGGATGACGAGCTTGCAAGCTACCAGGCCGGCACGCCCTTGACTTGCGGCAGTGACGAGACCAAGAACCCATTCCGAGACTGTGGCGACAAGACCTGCACCGAAATGGTCACCGATCTTCGACAGAACTGCACGAGTTTGGAGACGGCGCGCGAGGAGCGCCAGATTGGCTCGACCACCGCAGACCCCGTGACAACCATGCTGAGTCGCAAATGGTACATGGTGGCGCGCTGGCTGGGCGACTTGCAGAAGGCCGCCTTCCCCATCTTGATCTGCGGCGGTCTGTTCGCCCTGGTTCTCGGCCTCTTCTGGCTCGTCATGCTTCGCTACTGCGCCGGTCTCTTCGTGTGGCTCGTGATCGTGTTCGTGGTCATTATGCAGATCGTTATCACCGTCTTCTGCGCGTACGAAGGCAACCTGATCGACAGCTCGCGCATCCAGAGCTCTTTAACTACCGTGGGAGTATCAGCTACGAATGCTCAGGCGCTCACTGCTGCAACCACGACGTACATCACGGCGGCAGGCATCTCCGCAGCGGAAGACCAGGCTCACTACTGGGCCATCGCCTGCTACGTGCTCACCGCGGTCGACGTGTTGCTGCTTCTGCTGCTGATCTTCATGTGTGGTCGCATCCGTATTGCCATTGGCATCATCCGGGAAGCTTCCAGGGCGCTGCAGTCCATGCCCATGCTCACACTGTACCCGATCGTGCCCACGTTCTTCGCGGTTGGACTGGTGGCGTACTGGTTGGTGGCGGCAGCATACATCGCCACCTCTGGCAAGGTTTCACTCACCGAAGTTGCAAGCACTGCTGCCACAGTCACGGGTGCCAACGTTGGGTCTGTCGTCCCCGTGCAGATGAAAGAGGATAACACCATGCACTACTTGATGATCTACCACCTTTTCGGGCTGCTCTGGACGAGCCAATTCATCCAGGCTGCGGCGTACGCGACCATCGCCGGCGCCTTCTGTGAGTACTACTGGACGCTGGACAAGCGCCAGGTGGCTGCCCGACCGGTTATCCGCTCCATGTGGCGTACCATTCGCTACCACTTCGGCTCGGTCGCCTTCGGGAGCCTTATCATCGCCATCGTGCAGTTCTTGCGCATTGCGCTTGAGTATGTCGACCAGAAGATGAAAGCTGCCAAGCAGGGTAATGCCATCGTCAGGGTGGCCATGATGTGCCTCAAGTGCTTCCTATGGTGCTTCGAGAAGTGCCTCAAGTTCCTCAACAAGAACGCCTTCATCGTTATGGCCATGAAAGGCCGCAGCTTCTGCCCGTCCATGAAGGACTCGTTCACCCTGCTGCTGGCCAACGCTGCACGCGTCGCCACGGTCAGCATCATCGCACGCTTCCTAATGATCCTCGGCAAGATCTTCATCACGGGCTTCTGCATGCTCTTCATGTTTGTCTTCATCCGCTACCCGCCCTCACATCTCCCGAGCTTCTTCATGGGCGACCTCGCCAGCGTCAGCAGCCCCATCTTCCCCATGCTTCTCACCGGAGTACTGAGCTACGCGACGGCCTCCTTCTTCCTGGATGTCTACGGCACGGGCATCGACACCATCTTGCTCTGCTTCTGCGAAGACTGCAATGTCAACAAGACCTCCGAGCAGTACTACATGAGCGACGAGCTCGTGGCGTTCATCGAGGGGCCTGCAAAGCACAACGCCTTCAACGTCTTCAAACACCGCAGCGTCTCCGATACCCGCGACACCGTCCCCACCACTGCTCCACCGATCTTCCAGTCGCACACCGGTCCCATGCAAAAGGCCAAATAAGCCAGAGCTTCCGCCAGCACAAGTAGATATATCGATTCCCCATCAGCTAAGTTGCAATACTTCACGTTTGCTTTGGAATTTATCAACTCTATCCGGATACCTCCACGCAACAACAGAACATATATTTACAAGCCGTGATACACTGCGTCTTTTGCCGGTCGACTCTCTGTGGGCCAGCACACTCCTGCACCGAAGATCGCAGCATTCGTACGTCCACATGAGGACGTCGTCGAGTCGGTTCGTGAAATCCATTATCCGGTGGTGGATTCCTTATAAGAGTGAAGCGGCGGCGAAGCAGTAGCGAACCCCAGCAAGCACGAGCTGATCAAAC
>JAABLK010001199.1:0-10090 GCA_012295415.1 Phytophthora chlamydospora | reverse complement strand
TTGGCCGTCTCCACACCTTCGAACGCCTTTTCCAACACACTACGAACAGGAACCTTGTACTCCTTCGAAATGAACTCGGCCACAAGATCCTTGCCGAGCACCTCCGCGTTGGTGTACTGGGTCGTCTCCGCGGCCTTGCGGTTCCAGATATTCACGCGGCCATTGATATCCACTCCGAAAATCGGAGCGTTGGCAGTGTCAATCAGGCGAGTGTACTCCTGTTCCTGGGCAATACGTTCGGTGATATCCTGACCGATACCCACCACTCCCATGACCTCACCAATCTCGTTGAAACGAGACGTGGCGTTCAGCAGAATCTCCACACGGCGACCGGCCTTCGTCATCAGTGGGAACTCGAAGTTCGCCGTCTCCGTTCCGGCACAAGCCTTCGACAGAACAAGACCCACGGCCTCGCGGTAATCTTCCGTGATGAACTTCTCCACCAAGTTCTCACCCATCACGTCGTTCGAGGTGTACTGCGTGATTTCAGCCGCCTTCTTGTTCCAGATATTCACGCACCCGTTCACGTCCACTCCGAAGATCGGAGCGTTGGCCGAGTCGATCAGTCTCGTGTACTCCTGCTCCTGGGCGATTCGGTCGGTGATATCCTGGCCGATTCCCACCACGCCGACGATTTGTCCGTGCTGATCGAAGCGAGCCGTAGCGTTCAGAAGAATGTTCACCTTTCGATTCGTCTTCGTGATCACCGGGACTTCAAAGCTGGCCGTCTCGTTGCCCTGGAGCGCCTGTGACATAATGTCGTACACAATTGCCTGGTGCTCTGGAGAAATAAACGTCTCCACATATTTCTTGCCGACAACTTCATCATACGTAAAGTTTGTAGTCTGCTGAGCCTTGCGGTTGAAAATATTAATGCACATGTTGGCATCAACACCGAAGATTGGAGCATTCGCAGTATCAATCAAGCGCGTGTACTCCTGCTCCTGAGCGATACGTTCCGTGATATCCTGTCCGATACCCACCATACCCATAACCTCGCCGCGTTCATTATAACGAGGCGTAGCGTTCAGCAGGATTTCCACGCGACGACCGGCCTTTGTAATCAACGGGAACTCGAAATTCGCTGTCTCAATGCCCTTAAAAGCTTTCTCAAGGACACTTCGAACAGCAACGCGATACTCCTCCGATATGAACTGCTCAACCAAGTTTTTGCCCAAGACATCTTCATTTGTGTACTGCATAATGTCTGCAGCCTTGCGGTTCCAAATGTTCACACGTCCATCAGAGTCGACACCAAAGATTGGAGCATTAGCAGTATCAATCATCCGACTATGCTCCTGTTCCTGAGCGATACGCTCAGTGATGTCTTGGCCAATTCCAACCATACCCATAACCTCACCATGCTCGTTATACCTAGGCGTGGCATTCAGCAAGATTTCCACTCGCCGGCCTGCTTTTGTGATCAGTGGAAACTCAAAGTTTGCAGTCTCCACACCTTCAAACGCCTTCTCCAGGACACTGCGCACCGGCACCTTATACTCCTCCGAGATAAACTCCGCGACTAAGTCCTTGCCGAGCACCTCGGCATTCATATACTGAGTCGTCTCTGCAGCCTTTCTGTTCCAAATGTTCACATGGCCGTTGATATCGACACCGAAAATCGGAGCATTGGCGGTGTCGATGAGGCGCATGTATTCCTGCTCTTGAGCGATACGGTCCGTAATATCTTGGCCAATACCAACCATACCGATGACCGCGCCATGCTCGTTGTAACGAGGCGTGGCGTTCAACAGGATCTCGACTCGTCGGCCAGCCTTGGTGATCAATGGGAACTCAAAGTTCGCCGTCTCCACTCCGTTCAGCGCTTCAGAGAGCACGTAACTTACAGCCTCCTGGTAGTCCTTTGTGATGTACTTCTCCACCAACTTCTCGCCCATCACTGCGTCAGTCGTGTACTGCATGATCTCCGCAGCCTTCTTGTTCCAGATGTTCACGCGGCCTTCGGAGTCGACGCCGAAGATCGGGGCATTGGCAGTATCGATCAACCGAATGTACTCCTGCTCTTGAGCGATACGCTCGGTGATGTCTTGGCCGATACCTGTCACGCCAAAGATCTGTCCAAGTTCATCATACCTGGGTGTGGCATTGAGCAGGATCTCTACTCGCCGTCCGGTCTTAGTGATGAGAGGAAAGTCAAAGTTGCCAGTTGGTTCGCCATGAAGAGCCTTTCGCAAGTTCAAGCCAACTTCTTCTCGGTGGTCTTCAGCAACAAAACGGTTCACCAGATCTCGTCCCATGACTTCCTCGGACGAGAACTGAGTGATCTCCGCCACCTTCAGATTCCAGATATTCACTCGGCCATCCTGGTCTACTCCAAAGATCGGAGCGTTTGCTGAGTGAATCATTCGGTTGGTTTCCTTCTCTTGCGCCATTCGAACCGTGATATCTTGACCAATTCCAACCATTCCCATAACCTCACCATGCTCGTTATACCTAGGCGTGGCATTCAGCAAGATTTCCACTCGCCGGCCTGCTTTTGTGATCAGTGGAAACTCAAAGTTTGCAGTCTCCACACCTTCAAACGCCTTCTCCAGGACACTGCGCACCGGCACCTTATACTCCTCCGAGATAAACTCCGCGACTAAGTCCTTGCCGAGCACCTCGGCATTCATATACTGAGTCGTCTCTGCAGCCTTTCTGTTCCAAATGTTCACATGGCCGTTGATATCGACACCGAAAATCGGAGCATTGGCGGTGTCGATGAGGCGCATGTATTCCTGCTCTTGAGCGATACGGTCCGTAATATCTTGGCCAATACCAACCATACCGATGACCGCGCCATGCTCGTTGTAACGAGGCGTGGCGTTCAACAGGATCTCGACTCGTCGGCCAGCCTTGGTGATCAATGGGAACTCAAAGTTCGCCGTCTCCACTCCGTTCAGCGCTTCAGAGAGCACGTAACTTACAGCCTCCTGGTAGTCCTTTGTGATGTACTTCTCCACCAACTTCTCGCCCATCACTGCGTCAGTCGTGTACTGCATGATCTCCGCAGCCTTCTTGTTCCAGATGTTCACGCGGCCTTCGGAGTCGACGCCGAAGATCGGGGCATTGGCAGTATCGATCAACCGAATGTACTCCTGCTCTTGAGCGATACGCTCGGTGATGTCTTGACCGATCCCCATAACGCCAAAGATCTGTCCAAGCTCGTCATACCTAGGTGTGGCATTGAGCAGGATCTCTACTCGCCGTCCGGTCTTAGTGATGAGAGGAAAGTCAAAGTTGGCGGTCTGCTCGCCATGAAGAGCTTTCCGTAAGTTCAGTCCAACTTCTTCTCGGTGGTCGTCAGCAACAAACCTATTAACCAGGTCCTTCCCCATGACTTCCTCGGACGAGAACTGCGTAATCTCCGCCACTTTCAAGTTCCAGATATTCACTCGACCATCCTGGTCTACTCCAAAGATCGGAGCGTTTGCTGAATGGATCAGCCGATTCGTCTCCTTCTCCTGAGCCATTCGCACTGTGATGTCTTGACCGATACCAACGACACCAATTACAGCACCCTTTTCATTATAGCGCGGCGTTGCGTTCAGCAGAATTTCGAGACGGCGGCCATCTTTTGTGATGAGTGGGAACTCGAAGTTTGCAGTTTCCTGGCCTTCCAGCGCTTGAGATAGGACCGTCCACACAGCCTCCTGGAAATCCTCCGGGATGAAATTTTCTACCAAGTTCACTCCAAGTACTTCTTCGTTCGGATACTGTGTCGTGTCAGCCGCTTTCCGGTTCCAAATGTTCACACAGCCGTCAGCATCCACTCCGAAGATCGGTGCATTAGCAGTGTCGATCAGCCGAGTGTATTCCTGCTCCTGTGCGCGTCTGTCAGTGATGTCCTGGCCGATGCCTACCGCTCCACAGATATTACCGAAATGGTCGTACTTCGGCGTCGCGTTCAGCAGAATATCCAGGCGATGGCCACTTTTCGTGATCAGCGGGAAGTCGAAGTTGGCGGTTCCTTCTCCCTCCATAGCTTTGGCGAGAACTTTGCCAACCGCAGCACGGTAATCCTCAGAGATGAACTTAAATATTGTCTCACCCATTGTGTCTTCATTTGAGTAGTCGGTGATTGCAGCGGCCTTCTTGTTCCAGATGATCACTTCGCAATTGCAATCTACGCCGAAGATGGGAGCATTTGCCGTGTCGATCAGCCGGCTGTACTCCTTCTCCTGGATGATCCGGTCCGTGATATCCTGTCCGATTCCGACAACGCCCACAAGCTGTCCTGTGTGGTCGTATCGCGGTGTAGCGTTTAACAGGATCTCCACCTTCCGTCCAGTCTTGGTCACCAGGGGGAACTCGAAGTTCGCTGTCTCGATTCCTTGGAAAGCACTCTGAAACACTGTGGCCACCTCGTCCCGGAAGTCTTCGGAGATCAACGTGTCTACCAGGTCCACGCCCATGACTTCTTCAGGCGAGTACTCGCTGATCTGCGCTGCTTTAGTGTTGCAGATGACCACTCTTCCTTCCGTGTCCACGCCAAAGATGGGCGCGTTGGCCGTTTCGATGAGTTTCCTGTACTCCATCTCCTTGGTGTTCCTCTCCGTTACGTCTTGTCCGATGGCCACAACGCCCATCACCGACCCGAGCGTGTCGAACCTCGGGGTCAAACAGAGCACGATCTCCACTCTTGAGCCTCTGGCCGTCACGAGTGGAAGCTCAAAATCAGCTCCAGCAATCCCAGACAAGGCCTGGTCGATCTTCTCTGACACGATTTTGCGGAAACTGCGGTCTACGACGGGCAGCAGCGGCTCGCCCACCATGTCGACGCTGGCGTAGCCTGTCATGGAGGCCGTCTTGGAGTTCCAGACAGTGATGTTCCCCTCCTTGTCCAGCTCGATGATGGGCGCGTTGGCCTGCATCATGACGGTGGCGTACTGCTTCTCCTGGATGGCCCACTCCGTCACGTCCTGGCCCACGCCGTACACACCCACGCAGGTCCCGTCCTCGGCCAGCAACGGCGTCATGTTGGTAAGCACCTCGGCGTTGCGTCCTGTGGTCGTGAGTAGCGGCACGCGCAGCTCCAGTACGGGCCGCTTGTCGGTCACGCAGGCGGCCACCACGGCCGCCACTTCACCCTTGCGGGCCGCGCCGTACACGAAGTCGGACAGCGGCCGGCCCAGCACGCGCTCGGCATGGAAGCCCGTGATGTCGGCCAGCCGCGTGTTCCAGACCGTGACGCGGCCAGCCACGTCCACGCCCACAGCCGGCGCGTTGGCGTCCAGCAGCAGCTGGGCCAGCGCCTCCACCTGCGAGCCGAAGCTGTGCGATGGCTGTTTCTTGCTTGCCACGTCCACGGCCGCGTCTGCCGGCTTTTCCTCGGCTGCGTTGTTGTCTTGGGCGCCCGTGGCCGCCACGCGCGCTCGGGGCTTCCTGTGTTTCCCCATGCCCCCTTCTCAAATGGGCAAAAGCAGAGTGCGGGGCGGTGGATCAATTTGTTGCAGTCGAAATGGCAGGTTTACTATGCTGTAGATGGGTTTCACACACTCGACCACATAACCTGCATAACACGATAGCGAGTCAGAAAGGGAAGTTGCACAGATGCAGCGCGCGCCTCGCCTCTGTACGGTACTGTCCAACTGTATTACACAGCCAGTCACGCCATATGGTTCCGGAATGAGCAAGAGAAGCTTGCAAGTGAGTCACATCTTGAACCACGCTTTGAACCGAGCTGCAGCGCGTCCAACTTGGACTCCAAGCTGTCAGCAATGGTGAGCCCTGCAGTCTTCTCTTGCACACGCTGTCGCAGCTGGGGTGGATTTTCGCTGGTGGTCGGTCGGCCGCCGTGGACAAGACACCGACAGCACTATCCGAGCGGCGAGCGGCGACGGCGCTGTCCGCCAGCGCGGAAGCGAGGAAGCGGCGGTATCGGCGGTGGTGGCTGCCTGCCTGTCGCAATCGCGTGGGCCAGAAGATCCGCGCTCGTGCACAGCACTTGCATTGTCCTTCAATCGGAGAGGTTCCCGCAAGAAGCAACCTGATTGACGAGATCGATCAACAGCGCGGCTTCATCGCCAAGCTATTGCCTGTACTGCAGTAGGTAATTTGCCATCGGTGTCGGTGGTGGTGCCGCTGCCATCGGTGATCGTACGGAATGAGCTGCTGGCAACAGGGACCAACCGTCGGTCCATCGCTCGCCGGTTCATTTTCGCGTTGCGGAGCTAGGAGGCGTGAACATGATGCGGCAATCACTGCCATGCACGAACGCCAAGCTCTTCGAATCGGAGTGCACTCTCCTACCTTCGCTGTGATCTACGACGATGAATCTTGTGTACCGTGCTGACCTTTTTACAATCACCGCCTTATAACCGCACCCAATCACAGTTATTCGTATCCATCTCGCTCCAAAACCAAGTCAAGCTGCAATCAAGCTGCAAGCATGGAGCCAACCTCGGCTTCCTCGGCTTCCTCGACGCCCGACCGCTCGCTCCTGGCCATGATGGACGAGGCGCAGCACCGCCTGCAGCACCTGGAGATCTCGTGTCGTCAGATTATGTCCCCTCCAGCTACCCGCAGCCTTCCACGCAGCCAAACCGAGCCCTTGGACGACCCCAAGCTGCTCAAGCTGCAGGTCGCGCATCTCCAAGCGCGGCTGCTGGCCGCCGTGACGCGCCGCGAAGAAGACGACGTGGCCTTCCTTCAGGCGGCGCAGTTCGAGACGGCCAAAGGTGTGGCCAACGGCGTTTTGCACGCGCTGTTCGACCAGGCCAGCTTGGGCAAAGTGTCCGTGCTCAAGGAATATCTGGACTCAGGCTCCATCCCCACGCGGGACGGACTGCGCCACTGGCGGCTGGACTTACGCTCGATGCGCAATGAGGCGGGCGCATCACTGCTGCATGTGGCGGTGGGGGTATCAACAGCGCGAGAGCGCGTCAAGGTGAAGCTGGTGCAGCTGCTGCTGGACCGGGCAGAGTTCGACCCGAACATACGGGACGTGGTACAGTAATGAGTTTTGCTGAAGAGGTATATGTGGGGGGTTTCTGACAGTGTTTTGTGTGGTAGTTTGGCCGGACGCCACTGCATGTTGCGGCCATGGGAGGCTTTCAGGAGGTTTGCGATGTTTGTTTGGGGTGGATGGTGACGTGTAGGCGCTGAGTGGTGTTGGGCTTATTGTGCAGGTGGTTCAAGTGCTGCTTGAACGGGGAGCTGACCCAACAGTCCAAGACAGGGCAGGGTTGACGGCATTGTCGCTGGTGCGAACGCTGTCGAGGCCACCGGAAGAAGTCGTTCAAACACTGGTGGATGCCGAAAGCGCGGCAATGCGAAGTAGGACAGGCACCCTTGAATCGTTGTGCTGTGAGGTTTGCTCATTGGTTGCGGGTGTTGTTTTGCTTGTCAGATATGACTTCCAGATCGGAGTCAATTCCTCTATCCGTAAGTATCTTTGGTTGGTCGTTTATACTGCCGATTGAAGTCTTACAAACAGCAATGGCTCCTATTTGATGGTAGAAAGCGCTTGCGTCGGCGCTGTTCCTTCAGAAGCTGGCCCCATTCACTCTGCAGCAGTCCTCAAGCGCGTTCACTCGACAAACCACGGCTTTAGTGAACGAACTACTCGAAGGTACTTCACGTTTGCGTATGCATTAGGGGGGTATTTACCTTGTTACGTGACTAACGCACGCTTCTGGTGGCAACTGCGCAGTAACACACGAGGACTGCGTCGATTTCGATCGAGTCCTACAGGAGCGGGTTCCCATGCTCTTTGACTCCGTGCCTGCCTACCAAGTAATTCGGCTTGACACAGTTCTCACAAAAGAGCTTTACTGGGACTCTGATTTCGTCAACGATCTCAAAGTCGAGGCAGGCGGCTACGGGATCTCGCTTGTTTCACCAACATTATCTATTGATGCACTCGCCGGACCGACTTGGGGTGGGGTGCTGCTGAAATTAATTCAATGTTTCAAGGTGGAGATGGCGAAGTCTGCTCAAGACGATGCCCCAGTGAGCAGCACTCCTTCAAATTCAGCAAGCCCGAGTGACACCGATATTGTCATGAAGGAAGCCGATGCAAGTGCTTTGGTGGCTTCACGTTTGCGCAAGTGGTCGATTTCCTCGTCCTCTTCGTCAGTGTTCATGGACGCTCAGTCTGCACAGAATTATGCAGACCAGAGTCTTGCCAAGACACGTCAAGCATGGTATTATGCGGTGCTGTTCAAGGCCTCGACGCACGAGTTCCCAGGAACTCTTGCTTTGACGCCCGAAAGTGATATTGCCGTGTCGTCGGAGGATGTGTCGAAGTATTTCCCGTTGGAGGACCCGCTTTCTATCGGCTCTTTCGAGTATTTTGCGGTCGAATACAACCGGCAAACCCACGAAATTCGGCTAGGTAAGTGGATGCAACGAATTGAATCATGCCGTCAGCTGAGAAGCCCAAACTTACACTGCCGTTTCGTGTGCACAGATCACGCGTACGAAGGGAAGCAAGCTGCCACCTTCAAGGCGTACTTCTCGGGGGCTTTCTCATCTGGACTGCCTCCTTACGTTGCAGTGAAGCGGATCTGGGAGCGGGAGCCAGGCAACAAATACGAAGATCAGATGAGCAGCGAGCAGGTTTGCATCCTTTGACATGTACAGTATACCTAGTGGTTCGTCGATCTCACGCGTTTGTGTACAGGAGCTGTTCCAAGACTACCAGTTCTTGGACCCCGAAAGTGAATACGAGGTAGCCATCAAGCTCGGACCCGTGCCGAGTGAAAGGGAAGCAAAAGCCATCGTCGCTGACTGGAAGCGAACGGCCAAGGAGCTTTATAATTCTCGCAAGTATGTATCGAGCTCACCGTGCACACTGAAGCGGTGGATATACCTGTTTTGCTGACGATTATCTTGCCTGTTTGTGCAGATGCACGTCTGAATTGGCGTCCTGCAAGCATTACTGTCCGCAGCGCAGCGGTCATTCGTTGGTAGGTTTTGCTTGCCCACGTTGGGGCTCCTTTTGCAGTCACTGATCCATCGTTATCTGTTGGCGAAAGCAGTGTCTAGGAAGCTTGACTGTGATCGGACAAAATCTTGCCAAGAAGCGGCTCGGACGCCCGACCTTTTCAAAGCCTCTGAAGCCGCGTGCCTCCCTTCAACGGCTTCAGGATCGGTTTAAAGGAACAGCCGAGTGGCCAGGATCACCGTCCAGCGTGCAACCTGGGAATATATCGAGTCCACCGTAAGGCAACAGTCATCCTCGATGAGAAACGAAGTTCGTCCTTCACCGCCCACCTAAAACGGCGAAGCAAGAGATACTGTTGCATCAATACAAGTTGAGCGGCGTTGCTCGATATTTTCTGCAACCTCACATAACGGGAAGCTTGCAGCAAGTGGCCAAGCGGTGGCTGTCGCAATCCAAAAAAACCACAAGCGTCACCTACTTCGTATCCTTGATCACTGCACCTTAAAACTTCTTAACAACGAAGCAAGACGGACTAACATGTCAAGACGACTGCAGGTGTAGGATATGCATACGCTCGTTTTGCAAAGAAAAATAAAGCAAAAAGACCTGTCCGGCCGCGGCACTCTCCGCTTACGACGCCGTCGGTCGAATGCCTCGAATCCTCAATGACAGCTGGATATCCTTGACCTGCAGCGTCACGCGTTTGCCGTGGATCGCACACAAGTTCCTGCACATATCAACAAGACAAGCATCAGTCCACGCTCTCCTTCTCCACTCCCCCCCCCCCTCGAATCAGTTCGTACGCGTCTTCGAAGGTGCGGACCAGGTACGTCTCGGCCGCCTCCTGCAGCGCCAGCAGCGCCTCTGCCTGCCAGCGGTATGGCACGCCAGTAAACTCCGTCTGGATCTCGCGTACAACCCGTGCAAAGGGCAGTTTACGCAGCAGCAGCTTGGTGGACCGTTGCAAGAGGCGGATCTCCCGCAGTGCCACCTCTCCAGGCTTCCTCCGTCGCTTGGCCGTCTGCGTGGTGGTGGTCGGACTGCTGGGGCGACGACGGGGAGGCGTGGCCTTGCGCTTGCGTTTCGGTGCTGTGGGCGTGGCGTGGATGGCGGCTTGGCGTCCCACGGGGGCCACGGACGGACGGCGAGCGGGAACGTTGGGCGGCGGCGATGGCGTGGACGCTGAGGAGGCCGAAGACG
>JAABLK010001198.1:0-10093 GCA_012295415.1 Phytophthora chlamydospora | reverse complement strand
GTCAATCCGTCCGTTCGACGAGGATACACCGGCATCGGTCGCACTGGGCATGCGTAGTGCCCTCCACCGACCGCAGCGAAGCCCAACGCAGCCGCCTTCGAGGTTGCAGCGAGGTACGCCACTTTGCGACGGATACCTGTGTATCATCGTCGAAGAGGCGGATTGACCAGGCGCCGGATTCTCGTCAGTGCTGACCGGAGACCGTATCGGTCCTATGGGTTGGTGGGAAGGCCGCAGACGACTGCAATGGCTCGCACGTGGTCTGGCACGTTCGCCGCGAGGCTCGCGACGCGTTGGCGCCGGCATCGGAGGTGTAGGAGCGTCGATGGAGAGATGGAATTCGGCGGAAGGGCCGACTCGGCTTCGGCAACTTGCTTCACCGTCCGCCAAAGTGGCGTACGTCGCTGCCACCCCGATTGCGGCTGCGCCGGTGTTCGCTGCGACTGGGGAAGGGTGCTGTACATGCTGAACACGACGGAAGCCTGTGTATCATCGTCGAAGAGGCGGATTGACCAGGCGCCGGATTCTCGTCAGTGCTGACCGGAGACCGTATCGGTCCTATGGGTTGGTGGGAAGGCCGCAGACGACTGCAATGGCTCGCACGTGGTCTGGCACGTCCGCCGCGAGGCTCGCGACGCGTTGGCGCCGGCATCGGAGGTGTAGGAGCGTCGATGGAGAGATGGAATTCGGCGGAAGGGCCGACTCGGCTTCGGCAACTTGCTTCACCGTCCGCCAAAGTGGCGTACGTCGCTGCCACCCCGATTGTGGCTGCGCCGGTGTTCGCTGCGACTGGGGAAGGGTGCTGTACATGCTGAACACGACGGAAGCCTGTGTATCATCGTCGAAGAGGCGGATTGACCAGGCGCCGGATTCTCGTCAGTGCTGACCGGAGACCGTATCGGTCCTATGGGTTGGTGGGAAGGCCGCAGACGACTGCAATGGCTCGCACGTGGTCTGGCACGTCCGCCGCGAGGCCCGCGACGCGTGGTTGCCATTACATGTAAACGGAAAAACTCTGCCTGCCATGAATTTGGGTTTTACCGGTGCCCAACGCCAAGCACTTAAAGTGCCTTCAAGACAATATAGCTTGTTATCTTAGTTTACGGTTAACCAACCTCCACTAAACTTTCACTCCACCCCATTTCCGCCGGCTTCGACCACAAAGACTTCCTGTCGAAAGTCGTGTCCTCAAATATCACAGTTTATGGTGGTGATTTATCCTTTAAAATTACTTGGTCCAGCGCCAAACGGTTAATTTGCATATTTAAAAACGTTGCAGTAATAGCGTGCATTCGATGCCGCTTTCCTGTTTGCTGACCGGACGCTGGCATTTGACCACCGCGACGGCGTTATCTACTCGCTTTCTGTAAGCGAAACGAAGTCTGAAAGCGAAAGCGTGAGTCGCGTGTGACACGAATCGATCAATAACCAGCTGAAGCTGCTCTCAAATGCGTTCATACTGCAGTTTAACATGAGCATTAATGCATTCAGGCCCAACGAAATAACGCGAGTCTACAAACTGAACTTCTCGACCCCAACTAAATAACTCGGGCCCACAACTCGGGCCCACCAACAAAATAACTCGGGCCCAACCGAATAACTCGGGCCACCAACAAAATAACTCGGTCCCACCAACATAATAACTCGGGCCCAACAAAATAACTCGGGCCAAGATATATCGAGTGGTTACACATTTCTTTTATTTCTGAGCTGCCAAAATGGGGACGGCCACGACACCCTCCAAGCGGAAGAGCAAGGCGACGGGCAAGTCACCGAGCAAGGCCAAGAAGATCTCGTCGTCGCCACGTGTGTGCAAGGCTTTCGCTACGCAGGACAAGATCGACATGCTAAGGAGGTGGCAAAGCCACCGCGTTGATTGGGGGCTGAGCGTTACTATTGCTTCAGGGCACTTAAATGTGCACCCTAACACCCTTGCTGGGTGGAGGGATAGATACGCAGACAAGAAGCTGTCCACCATCGGCCATGGGCGGTCAGAGGCGCGCTCCTGGTGCAGGGAGACACCAGAAGACGGTCGGCTATGAAGATGCCGTTCTGCGTTATTGCGCCGATCTCGTACAAGAAGATGGGTCTTTTATCAAGGGTGGAATTTTGAATTTTTGCCGCACTTTTCCTGAATTTTGTACCATGGCGGTGGGTGCTCAGACGATGTTCGTTTCAAGAATCAAGAATAAATTGCTCAAAGTGTTCGCGCAGGTGAAACACAGCTGACGGCCGATGACGACGTGGCAGATGATTCTCCCTTGGCAAGTGGTGCCCAAGAAACGTCCTTACGTGAAGGAAATGCTCACCTTTCAAGTGATGAAATTTCAAATGGTGGAGAAAGTGATGAACAGCCAAGTGAAGCTGGCAGTTCTCGGAGTTCTAGTAAAGACTCTGAATTGCGCACACCTGCAGGTGGAAATTTACATATCAGTGAAGCTCAGGCAAACATAGATATCATTGAGATCGCAAGTGATGAAAGTCCTGATGCGTCTTCAACAAACGAGGATACCGTACGAACGATTGTGGAGCCTGCCAGACCACGGTCGCTACGTTCAAGACGGGCCACCCCAAGGTACACGTACGAAAATGAAGTCAACTCGCGCCAACCGGACAAAATCACAGTAGAGCTGTTATTGGAAGATATCAAGTCGGGGGAGTCTTGCAATTACGTTACCAGCTCTGTCATTGATTTCTTTATCTTCAAGCTACTCCCGCGAGGACCCGGATTTTTTTTCGTTTTTGGAGTTACCTTTTACGTTTCGGTGGAGCATGTCATACTTGCTTCGTCCATCGAGGGTTCAACCGTGGACGATGTGTCCGAGGTTGAACACCTCGCGGATTTAGTTGAATGGGATTCGTATCAGTACTTCCTGATGCCTGTTGGTGGCGAACGTCACTACAGTCTGGTCGTCATTGAGAAGATAGGTCCCAGCAAGGTGATCTTCTACCATGTGAATTCACTACAAGCACTTCACGACTCAAAAAGCATTTTTGATACTCTACGGACATTTCTGCGGCAGATTTGGGGTAATTCACTCCACTTCGAGGAGCAATGCTGGCCTACCAAGCCACAGCAGACAGACTCTGTCAACGACTTTGATCAACGACCTGCCGAAACTTACATGCAAATTCACATCTCCTAAGGCAGACCAGTTGCGATCGTGGCTGGCAGGAAAGTTAAAGCAATTGTAGTGCAAGTGGTAGATTACCGATGATGATGAGAGTGTTGGAGCCGCAGCGCGCCCAATATTCAGGCCCGCTGCTGCAGGCAGGATGCGCGTCATGGCCACACGTGCGGGTAAATAAACTCAGTATAAAGAAGACTGAGGGGCACGACACAGACAAAACTGCGTGACAGCCGTCCTGGCAACTCCGCGGCCAGTTGCCTTCGCAACCCGATGCTATCACTGCATTCGTCGCTGCACGACTCATGCTGCGCTTGATGTTGTCCTCTTTAGGCTTCTTGATCTCGTCGCACATCCAGTGATGACGAGAACGAAGAAGGCGAAGAGAGTGACGACAACAGAGCCGCGGGAGCTGAGAGGGGTCGCCGAGAACGCAGCACGAAAACTTCTGGAAGAACGCGTTAACTTCGTTGACTTCTGATCCGGCCATGAAGTCCGTTACGACAACATCTAGTCTAGTCCTCGATGGAGACCGCATCTGCCGTGGCTTGCATGAAAATAATGTTTGACGTAAAAAGCGATCGGTATTTTTCCTTCGTCGGGGATGAACGAGGCGTCGTCGAGCAGTGATGACGCGGAGACTGGTGCTGGCTACGATCCCCGATATCAAGTGCAACGCACTTGAGTCGCGGGTACCAACCCAATGTGATGTTCTATCGGGGCTTCTTGAAGGAAGCAGCTAATGTTGGAGGCCGACCTTTTCCGAACCAACGATACCACCACCAGCAGGCTGTTAGCCATGGCCCAAGTGAGGAAGGTCCCATGTCGCACCGAGTACAATAGCTACAGGAGCTCAAGCAAACTCCAAAGAAAAAAAAGAAGCTGCGTTGGCAGATGCTGAACATGTCGGCCGTCGCAATGTCAGCCAGTTACTCAACGTGAATGTCATGCTGCTCGACCATATCAGCAAGAAGCAGGCCACCTCTGCTTTGCCGAGTGTCCGTGGCTCTTCGCCTACGTGCAACGAGCACTTCCAGCCGAAGGAAAGGGCCACCGTTTGTTCCGAATCGCCGGTCACTGGCGATTCGTGGAGAACCCGCGCCAAGCTCTTGCCAGACTATTCGCCGCTTTGCAGCGCGTTCTGCTAAACCCGTTGAACCAGAAGTGCACGGTGTTGATACAGCAAGTCGCGCCGGAAGTCGTCACGTTCATCACGAACCGCTGTGAAGCCAAAGGACAGGAGCCGCTGAACTCGCCAACCAACGACCGACCGCAGGCCAAGATGTTCTCCGAGTAGTTCATGTTCGAGTTCGACGTGGACCAGTCGACCAGAACGACAACTGATGATATCGGCCACATCAGCACTTCGACCACAGGGAGCATCCAAGACCTGGAAGAAGTAGTGCCGGAAAACGAGAACGAGCCCATTGCCTCATTGGAGAAGATCGTGGCTGGTCAACGGGTGTGCTGCGCCATGTGCGCATTGCACAGAACGCGTTCGGATGAGCAAGTGTTCACCTGCTGGCGGGCGGAGATCGGTTTATGAGGCTGCGGGCTGGAGCGGGAGCCAAACGCACGTCCATTGTGGCAAAGTGACAACTGCCCACGCAGTCGGAGGCTGAGGTGAAGGGTGTATGGGAATCCCCCACTCTTTCGCAGTGCGCGACGTCTCCTCTGGAGCCGTTGCTGACGCGAGTCCGAAGCGACAGTGATGGTCGTTCCGGAGCACGAGGGCACCCCGACGGAACCTTTTCCCGGGTCTCCGGGCACGCCTGGAACCCCTCGCGACTTGCTTGCGTCGTCTTCGAGAACCTCGTTGGTGTGTCAGATCGACCTCGAGATGCTGGACACTTGGCGACTTTCGAGCGCCGTGCCGTCAGCCCCACAAATCCGTCACACTGCGCCCCAAGTGCAGGCGCCAAACTGCTCAGGACAGGGAAATATCCGCTGGATGCCGCGTCGCTCGCTGCTCGTGCTCAACTCGATCCGCAGCAAGTTTGCGACCTCGAAGAAACAAGCATCGTCTACGCAATGCTATTTACTCGTCTACGCAATGCTATTTACTTCAAGGAAACACCAGAGGACGTTCCGAACCCCCGAAGTATCACCAGTTCATTCTGTCGTCATTGTCAATTCCTTCAACGGCATGCCGACGAGTTCGACATTGATCGTGACCGATTGATTTCTGTCCTGGACCGGCTTGGGTTTATCGTTCCTCCGGACCATAGTTTCCAAGCTCCAACACGTCGTGTGTGGATTCCCCGTGTGAATTGCTAGTTAGGTACTACGTAGTATTGGTCTCTTGTTTGGCATAGCAGTACGAGAAGTCCGGATAAATAGTTAATCAACTCTACTTCTCTCTCTNTCAATTAGGCTGTCCGCCACGACTTCTTCATTCACGACTTCAGGATCTCCACTGGCTCCGCCGTTGCTTGCTCCCAGTTATCCATGATGTGATGTTGCGATTGAGCTTCGGAGCCCTCGTGTTGGGCTCAAGGCTTTACTTCCTGAAAAGTTTGAATCCGACTATCCAGCAGTGTGTTCGAGCGACGTGTGTGGCAATTGAGACGGCTGAGCACTGCTTCTACTCGTGCCCAACGCTGGCTCCAATGTGGCAACGGCTTTGGTCTTCGTGGAGAACAGCTTTTGTGAGGCCTCTTGATTGGCGATTGCTGTTATTTCCCTCTGGCCATGATGTTGCTCCAACTTGGAGAAATGAGCGGAATGTACTTCTACTCTTATGGCGGATCCATACCGCGATTGCATTTCATGCCACTTGGCGTCAACGCAATGCTATTTACTTCATGGAAACACCAGAGGACGCTCCGAACTCCCGAAGTATCACCAGTTCATTCTGTCGCCATTGTCAATTCCTTCAACGGCATGCCGACGAGTTCGACATTGATCGTGACCGATTTATTTCTGTCCTGGACCGGCTTGGATTTATCGTTCCCCCGGACCATAGTTTCCAAGCTCCAACACGTCGTGTGTGGATTCCCCGTGTGAATTGCTAGTTAGGTACTACGTAGTATTGGTCTCTTGTTTGGCATAGCAGTACGAGAAGTCCGGATAACTAGTTAATCAACTCTACTTCTCTCTCTCTCTCTCTCTCATCTATTCGATAGACGGCCCCGTTGGCGTCAACCGCTGAGCTGCGACGCTGTGTGCTCATTGTCCGCTGCGGCACTGAACATGGCCAGTGTGACCTGTTCGCGGCCTCTTTCATGAAGCTCCTTTACAAGAACAAGGTCTCCGTTCTTGGCCGCCAGGGCCAGCAACTTGATTTAACCCTAGACGCATTCTGCTCGGCTTGATCTCCATTCTCAAGAAACTTCCTCCAGAGTTTGCTGGTGGTGAGCATATGGACATCGTGGTCAACAACCTGTCTGCGGGCTTTTATCAGGACTGGCCACAAATACATCAACATTTTTGCAACTGGCCCGGAAACTAGCAAATTGCCTATATTAGCTTCTCGTCTTGTTTCTCTAGAAGAAGGCTAGCAATAGTTGCGGCCACACACGACGACAGAACTTACCATCGCCAATACTTTTTTGCTGCAGAGGGTCACAGACCCATGGAGCACGGCAAGATGGACCTGGTAGCCAAGTACGGGAGACAAGAGATTCATCTGCACGATGTGCTTGGGAAGACACCGGAATGCACTGCATTTCTGCGAGCGTACGCGTTTAACGAGAACAAGTCGATCAAGCAAGGGAATTCTTCTGGACACACTAAGCGATGGAAGTGTTCCTCCGACGTATGCAAGTGGCAGGTGACATTGACCAAGAAGCGCCCCACCAAGCGTGAAAACACGAAACTTTCGTTTTGCCCTCCGGACAATTGGTTTGTTAGTTCAATGGATGTTTCTCATTCTCCAAGCTGCGACTCGGTACGATCCTGTTCTTCGGCAATACTGGCCGAGTTACCAGGATTTAAGAGTGCCATTGTGAAGGGATTTAGTAGCGCAAGGGCTCGTGTCGCTAATTCCGTGAAGTGCATTGACGGTGTCAACGTCGACCATCGTCCGGCATTAGTCTACAGGACGCTTGCATCGGCAAAATAGACGATTGAAATGGAAGAAGACCAGTACGACAAGCTGCCATCCTTTTTGAGATCATTTGTGCATCAGAACCCAGGATCGACAGCATGCTGTCAACTTGACAGCGAAGGTCGATTCTTCCGAGCATTTTTGGCTGTCGGTTCGATCGTTGCAGGCCAAGATAACTGGGTGCCACTGCTAGAATGCGATGGCACACACATGAAAAATGCTCTTTACAATGGTGTTTGTGTTCTACTCGTCGGAAAAGATGGAGACTGGGGAAACATTCCAGCAGCTGTGGCATTCATCCACAAGGAGACTGCTGAAAATTTTGAATGGTTCTTCGCAAATTGTGCTGTGGCTGGCATCAAGCTTCATGATCGATCTCTCTTTTCAGACAGAGGAAGACAACTCGATGCACAAACCCGTCTACGTCGCCATGGCATTCACCTGCACGTGAAGTTCTGTGCATTGCACATTTTTTTTAACGTGTGCGGCCACTTCCGGGTAGTGGAACCAAACATCGAGAGCATTAAGGGACTGGTGTTTGCCTTACAAGCCACTACGACACTAGTAGAATACGAGGCTGTGCTAGAATCAATCAACCAAGCCTTTCCTGCAACTCGAACGATTAAGATCAACGGGTCTCTGCAAACACAAAGTGTCCGTGACTATTTGCGAAAGATTCACCCTACGAGCTGGACAAAGTTTGGCAACTGTCCGCTCACCCCTGAAGAAACGGTAGCTGTTAGTTCTGGATGGACATCAGTCGAAGCCTACGGCGAACCCTGTCGTCTCTATGCTGGACGGACTACCAGCGCGGTTGAAAGCCAAAACAACGCGATGTTGAAAGCTGGGATTCGCGACAGTCAGGTCTTCGGGGCTCTGGTCTCTTACTGCAACCTCATCGTGGAAACTATACAAGAGAAGAGGAAAAACGCTCAAGCATGGGCGGCTGAACGCCACACGGTAACTCCACGCGCTAAGGCCATGTTCGACAAGCAGGTGTGGGCTGCCACGGCTTGCTCAGTGCGCAAGAACGCAGATTCCATATACCATGTCGATGATGTGCTCACTAGCATCGAAGAAGAAGCTACTACGGTGCACAGCGGTAAACCAAGCTCAGTGAGTCGAACTTTCACGGTTGACTTGGACACTGGAACACGCACGCGCTGTCCTGACAGGCATCACCTTCAAATGCCGTGTCGCCATATCGTGGCAGCAGTGTACAGCCAAAGTGGTTCAGAGATATCCACGGCAGGAGCGTACAGGTATTTTCACCACTCTTACACGGCTGCTTCGTATGCCCAAGGATTTCAGAACGCCGCTATCAGTCTCCCGTTTGTACCTGCCCTGCTATCCGATCCAACTATTCGCCCTCCTCCAATATACCGTCAGGCTGGGTCAGCGTATCGTTCAGCAAGGCGAGATGTTTCAAATCGAGAAAAGCGAATTCCTAGTCGAGGGGAGCCAAAATCATCTCGACCACCACAAAAACCAATGAAGAAGTCCAGCAACTCCAATGAGAGGCTCGCTCTGGCCGTGGAGATGCGCGAGTTTTTCAGTAGTGAAATCCGCGCGGAACAAAAGCCAAAACGGAAGAAGTACAGGTGCAGTCTGTGTGGGGAGGTGGGGCGTCATAATGCAGCTAGATGCCCCAACCGATCAAGCGAAAAAGTGAAAGATGACGTCCATCCCGGCGTTTACATCGTTGGTTCATGCCCACTGGAACAACTGCATCGCCGAAACCAAGTTGCTGCTGCAGAAGTTATTAATCCGACGATCGTGAGCGAACATTGCTTCTGATCTATTCGGTTCGGGGCCTGGAGTCTGTGGTTTCCCTACAGAGCGTATGCAGAACGAAGTCACATTAGATGCAGCTAATCATTATTTCCATTACATTATATACCTTGATTTTGATTTGGGTCCGCTGGGATCGCCTGGCGTCTTTCAGCAACCTTCTCTTCGGGTTTGGGGGCACTGGGTTTTATTACCACACCGCTCACCCCCCACATGCGAATCAAACAAAGGGGCTTCGAACCGCCAGGTGATCCCAAGTGCCGATCCAATTCTACATCTTAAATGCACAATGTCAGCAAGAGAAATATATACTCATGATAAGCTAGCAGTTGGACTCACCTCTTCCAGAAACGCCATTTTGAATCTCCATCCCGTTCATGTGCATCTGCGAAGTGCTGGCACAAACATCAAGCACAACGATCACACGGCGCCTGGAACTCGATACGGCTGCTTCAAACTCGAATCTGCTATAACACAACGAGCCGCAAAGTCTACGTTAGCGTGATGTATCACAGAGCTGACCTGGATTAGCTCGTACCATTGCGATGCTTGCTCGCGGTGCTCTGCCTGTTCCTGTCTTCTTTCTCTTACTCACATATCTTGAACACTACCGCAATCTGTGCACAGATCCAGACACGTTTCAACGAGCACAGGGGTTTGCGCAGTTACCTTTCCAACGAGAACTACTGTATGAGCTAGATCAACCACGTACCACACAGAGCTGCTTCGGTCTCTTACTGTGTGGATTCAGTTCGCGTCAAGCGGCAATCGCAGCCCGAAGCACGACGAGTAAACTGAGCTCCCAGTATGCGCTTGAAAACCCTCTGTGTTTACCCAGCCATTGTTCTCTGTCCCGTCCCAGGCAATTTGCTAGTTTCCGGGCCAGTTGCAAAAATGTTGATGTATTTGTGGCCAGTCCTGATAAAAGCCCCCTGTCTGCTTGCTTCGCCTTGGCCGCGGTTTCTTCAACGTCGATGACAGAAGATAAGCAGCATCGGATGCTGGTGAGGACACGTTTTGACTCCTCGGGTGCATCAGACCCGGTTGCCTTTGTGGCGTTGGTATATCACCTCCCTCGGTATCCCGTCTGCCTGCTTTGCGCGCTTGTTAGCTGCAGAAAGAGCCC
>JAABLK010001197.1:0-10094 GCA_012295415.1 Phytophthora chlamydospora | reverse complement strand
ACCATTGGACGACAAGCCAGGCCAGTCTCCGGTCGGCAATAGTACTACCGACTCTACAGGCCAGTTACGTGCCTCGCCTATTCGCAGTTCGAACATTAGTGAGAACTGTGTTTGGTATCGGTCAGGATTTCCTCTGTGATCGGACGACCTTCGCTGCCGCAACTGTAAGCAACTCACAGCAACAACGTGCAACGGTCAGCAAAGTAGCACAGCCGCGACATTCAACACGCAACCAGCACACAAAACGCCGCGCTTGCGCTGGCCTAACGCCCAGGCAGCGAGCAGTGAGGAGCGCGCGGATGGGCGGCAGAAAGTAAGCGCGCCAAACGCTCAGGCGGCGGCGGCGACAGGGATCAGTGAGGAGCGCGCGGATGCCGCCAGCAGGCGGAACAAGAACAAGGTTGGTGGCGGCGCCTTCACAATCACACAATTTGTGTCATTGTGGAGAGATATGCTATTGACTACAGACGTTTTCCCTATTCAGTGTTGTGCTAGGCGGGCGAGGAGCGCGCCGATGGGGTAAGTCGCGACACATACACGACGGTTCTGTGTACGCGGTGCCGTAGAGCTGCCGCCAGCACTGCGATGAGAGCCATGGATGCGCAGCCGGAACAAGAACAAGGTTGGAGGCGATGCATGTGTATTATTGTGGAGAGATATGCTATTGACTACTGACGTTTTTGCTACTCGATGGCGAGGAAAAGCCAGGGGGTGCGGGGTCAACGGTCGGCCTCCACGGCGGTGGTAGCTGTGTTGGCGGCTCGAGACTGATCGAATGTTTCCAAGGTGAAATTGCTGAGGCAACACAGCCGTTGTTCTTCATTGAGTGCGCTTGCTGGTGGCTTCGACCACGCAGCGAGTCCGTTGGTAAAGGGAGTTAATGCAATTAATGCATACCGCGAGGTCACGCGCGACACGAGCAGATAGGTTTGCTGTGGCTTGTTCACGATGCGTTGTTGCGACTTCCAGTTCATCACGACCATGGATTCGAGCGTCTCCCCCTGGACCTTGTAAACGGTCGAGCCGACGGCGTAGACGAAAGGCAGTTGCTGCGGCTTGACCGTGATCGAGCGAGCGCTGCCGTTGGGGGACTTCGGGAGTGTGATGGTCATCTTCTGGTACGCTTCGGTCGCGTACAACACGGGAAACAACTCAGGGTCGAGCTCGGGCCGGATCGGCGCCGCGTAGGGTCGGTGCGGGAGACGAAGTACGGCGTAGTCCGGCGGCCGACTGGGAAGCTGCACTACCGTGTTAGTCGCGCCGTCGCGCACGAGGCGGAAGTGCGTGCCGTCCGGAAAGTGTACGGCCACGAGGCTGCCAAGCATACCGTTCGCAGCGCCTTTTGCTATCGCGACGTTTTGGGTGATATGGATGGGCATTCCGTTGATGAGGTCGAGGTACGGGGCCATGCGGCCGAAGCAGTTGTCTGGGAGGCCGAGAATGTACCGCAGGTCACTGCGGCTGAGGCCGTTCAACGCGCCCTTGAAATTCGCGAGGACGTGCACAGGAAACAGGTCGCTCGGCAGCACTGCTGCTGTCTCTTCCACGAATGCGTTATTGACTGCCAGGCGCGTCGCGGTTTCGGGCGTCACAAATACACCTTCAGCGCCGACGGTGGCGTCGCGTTCAAGCGGCGCTGGCGTCCCGAGTTGGTCGTGCTGCTGTTCGTGTACCTGGCGGCGCACGCGGACGCGGCTGTTGATTAAGTCGACGAACGCTGGGGTCCACTGGCCGAGCCGCGCAAGGCGGCAGACTCCAGATCCTGCCGGAAGCGCACGGACTCTTCAAGCACGGCGACGGTCATGAATTTGGGCCACAGTTCAAAGCCTTCGATGTCGGCGGTGCCTTTCGAGTTTTATCGACCGGATCAAGGTAGATAGGGTCGGCGTTCACGGGCGGCATTTGCAGGAAGTCGCCGACAAGCACCATATGGACACCGCCGAACGGCACGCCGGGCACCTGCTTGTAGCTGCGGAGGAGCTTGTCCAGCCGTAGCCACTCGGGTTTGCTCATCATCGAGATCTCGTCGATGATGAGGAGGTCCAGTGACGCGAAGTGCTTGTCTTTGATCGCGTGCTTCAGCCGCATGAGGAAGCTCGCGAGTGTGCGCCCGCCAATCAACGTCGCGGCCTTGCCCGTCAGTGCCATCTTCACGACGGCATCGTGGTGGTGCCAGCTCTCGCAAAACGCGTCAACGGCGTCAATCACACGGCTCTTGCCGGTGCCGCCGGCCCCACCGAGAAACATCATCAGTTGGTCGTTCCGAAGGTGCTGGTCGAAGTTGCCACTGCGGTAGCCTGCTCCGCGACCCGGCAGGCCGCCGCATTCCTGGCGCAGGAAGCGCTGGAGCAGCGCAGTTGTGATGATCGTAAATGCGGCGTGCTGACGTTGGTTGAGCGTAAACGCTCGAGAGACGTCGTTGATCAACGCGTACGGCCGCAGCGGCGACGGCCAGGCGGCGTCTTGCGGGAGCGGTGGTGGTGGTGACCACTCGCGGTCATTTTCAAGAGCGTTTTCGAGCAGGTCAATGCCTTCAGTGGGATGCTCGTCGCGGAACGGCTCCGAGCGAGACGGTTCGGCATCATCGTTCGACGTGTCTTTGATAAATCGCTGCAGCTCGCCGAGCGAGAAGTATAAAAAGTCGTGGAGGCTTGGCGACGGGCCTCCTCGGCTGTGGCCGCCGTTGTATGTGCAGCCACGCCCAGTAGATCTTGATATCCACTGCTTGGGACGGACGAGGCAGCGTTTGGGAAAATCGGGAACCCTGACGCGAGCGCTGACGTTGCGTCGTCGCTCTCGGTGTCGTCGTCACCTTCAAACAAACAAAATGCGTCGGTTCCAGCGGCAGTTGGACTCAAGTTCTACTGTGTTCGCACTCGTGGGTTCAAATCCCACCGCTGACATATCTACTCCGACTCCCGGAGCCTGCTCGCAGCGCCTTGTTGCGCAGCCAGCCACCGCTCGTGTGAGGACGGTGGTTTTGCCTCCTTCGCCTATGCCTTATCGTTTTGCCACATCTTTCTTTTCGTCGCCTACTATAATCAGGGGCATTTATCTTTCTGAGATTTGTGAGGGAAATAGACCTTCGAGACGCAACGATCTTGAATCTAAGCGTGTGAGGAGTAAAGTTCTTGCTGCATCAGCCAGCTTGGAGATAACTGCCCTTCCAACCTCACGTGTGGAGTTTTCTATCTTCAACCGTGTAGAACTCGAAAATCTCGTCGCCCATGTCAGTGACCCAAAGGCACCGAAGATCTAAATCCTCTCGTACGCTCCGACATTGAGGGAATAGCCGAGGCAATCAAGGACCAGCACGAGGCTGGAAAATAAGTTATTTTGGTCCACGATCGCGTGTAGAACGTGTCATGCAAAATAGCTGTGGATATCTTTGTCTACCTGCTAGCGGCAGGGTCGAAGCCCTGAGAGATACTCAGCAGATGTCATGTTAGTCAGCAAGTATGCTTTGAACGCCACCGCTGAACTCTGGAAAGAGGCCCAACAGATTGCCCGAAGACGCGTACAAGCCACGTCATGCACGGGGAAATTTCGTCGCTCTCACGGGAGACCATGCGTCTATGACCTTGTCAAGATAATTTTGTCTGAGCGCCAACTCAAGCTACGCCCCGAGGACTTTAACCTACATTGGCACACGTGACGAGGTTGTACTGAAGTGCGCGTGTTGGAGCCAGAACCACGGATAATGAACAAGTCCAACAAATGCCGTAAGTCTACAAGTCACAAGAAAAAGCAAGGTGAATCAGGAACTGACCGCGACCCAATATACAGTGAGCGAGTTGATTGCCATGCAGCCCACATCCCCCCCCCCCCCTGCCCACGTCGTTTACAGAGTTGCTGAACTCTGCATCGACTCTTGCAAGTGGTGTCGAGTCGACAAGCCACCAGCGTCTTCCGTCACTGAATCAGGTGTTAGAGCAGACCGAGGCTGACGATGGGCTCAACGGAACAACTGATGGATACTATGAAGAGTTCATGCCGCCAAGAAGCTGGGGATTTGCTGGGCGGAGGCCTTTCTAAATCAAAACTAAAATTCGAGTAGAACCGGTCACGCACAGCGGCTAATTTGATCTAACTTTCCAACAATGCCTCATATTTCATTGATACTTCCGCAGTAGCGGGTTGTAAGTTCCAATATTCACGCAAACTTCTACATGAAAGCAGCCAGCGTAGGTACTGTTCTACGTCTAAGACTGATTTTTGTAAATTAAGGCAGGCTTTCGTTGAATATGAAGGGTTTCGGTGCATTTAAGATTGATTTGTGTGCGAGTAAGACTGCTTTGGAGAATCGTAAGATCCGAAATAGTGAGGCTATAACAGAGACATTTGTGGAATATAGTCGGACAAAAACATTTGATCGGACCAAACAGAGATGCTCTATTTGCGATTTAAAGCACGAAGGCGGTTTTAGATCTGGGTGACACTAGCTGCACGTACAGCGTCCGAGATGGGGATCTTGCTCTACAGAGCATCCAGGACATCGCTGAGGGGGTCCTTGCTTAGTGAAATGCCCCACTTCCGACGTAGATTGTATGTCTTGTTTTGGGTCTTGCATTTCTCCTTTTTGGCCAATGCACGTTTCGCGACAGCTCGCTTGTTGCAGCCACGTTTCTTAGCTTGATGACGCTCTTTAGAGTGCCATGTTCAAAAGACTTTCTTGCACGTGGTGCAGCGTCAAGCGGCAGCGGAGCTTGAGGTCTTACGAGGGGCCTTCTTCGTCGCAGCCATCTTGAGAATGGCTGCGACGGCGGCACTAAATTGCTGGCTCCTACAGGCACCTGTTGCCTAAACGTAAATTTGCAAAATGAACTATCCACTCGTACCTATCTCAGTTTCCCAGTTTTGATTTTGGGTACCTCGAGCTCCCCAAGCTCGATTTTCCCCGTACGGTGAGCATGCACTACAAAATGGTCGTCGTAATTTATGGGGACGGACGGATATATTGCAGGAGCGGTTCTGCCAATCTCACAGTGGCTGCACACATTAGTGGGTCTCAGTTTTGGCAGCAGCAAGTTCGGCCATGGGACCTCGAGTCACTCTGGATTTTGATTGGTTAAAAATCGTCGCCCCGGTCTTGCTGCCGAGTGTGCCAAGCTGCCATGTTATTGGTGGCAGGATAGCTTCGTGGCAGCAAAAACGAAAGATAGATCAAGGGAAAAGCAAGGTGCTGCCTGATATGGACTCTGGGGAGGCCACCCCAACCAATACAGTTGGTCTGCACGGTGCCACCAACGCGAGTACCGTGCGGCAACACTTGAGGAAGAGAGCGTCGACGTCTATGGAAGCAAACAGGCTGCCAAAGGCCGCGAAGAAGACGGCCCAAGCAACTCGCAGGACTCTGTGGGGTTCGGACGGTCCTGACTCGACTGTCAGCTCCATGAGCGTTCTCTTGGATTGGCTCTCGGCGGAGGGCAACTACGTCAAGTGGCGAGGGAGGGACAAGGCCACTGGTGAAACAAAGACCTCTCTTGCGATGGAGATCTCTCGCCTTATCCGAACCAAGGGAATAACACATACCCGAAAGCCTAAAGACATCATCACCAAGATAAGCTCACTAGAGCAGAGCTTCCGCGCGGCGTCTGACTTCCTCGCAAACACGGGGGCGGGCATCACTAATGAAGAAAGCCTTCAGCAAGTTATCAAGTCTTATTGTCCTCACTACGACCAACTAAAGGATGTTATGAATGACAGAGCGGGCACAAGACCCGTGATGACGACTGAAGATGAATCATTTCGCAGTGACGACAGCGAAGAGTCCCAAGAGAGCGACAGATCTCCTGACGCAGAAGGCACCAACTCTGCAGCGCCATCACGGACGGCTAGAACCTCGTCTGGGACCAGGTGTGTCCCCTCTATTAGGCCGCCAAAGTCAAGTGCGGCGATTTCCGTAGCGGCGTGGGCCGACTTCAACTCTGCATATGCTCATATAAAGGAGCAAGAGCAGCAGAACAAGAAAATGCTACAGGATGAGAAGTTGCAGCTGCAGCGGGAGCAGATGAAGCAGACGGCGAGCCTCGAAATGCGCCGTATCGAGTGTGCTGAGCACGAGTCTAAGATCCGTGTTCTTTTACTAGACGCGCAAGTGGAAAAGGAGCGTGTCCAGGTACAGAAAGAAGTTATCCAGCTTAAGGTTGAGCTTGCGAGATCCAGAAAGCGCCTACGAGATGAAGGAATTCCTGAAAGCGAGATCGATGAACTACTTCCTATTAAGGAGACTTAAAATCGACCATCTTTTTCTATAAGATAATAGAAGAGCTGTTCTCGTCGATCATCGCATTGTTCATAACATGATTCGGTGTCATCATCTTCTTCATCACGAAACTGTGCAGCACGGCGACGCTCCGCTGCGACGGCGTCCTCGAGTTCAGGAGGCAGCGGGTCAGCTAGTAGAAGGTTGTGGATCACAATTCCACAGGAGAAGAGCCGGAGGATCCTCTTGAGATTGCACTTCTTGTTGATGACGATGCAGATCCCTCTGAAATACTGAAAGCGGCCCTTGATCAGTCCAATACAATGCTCAGTTCGAATACGGATCTTGGCAAGCTTTTTGTTAACAAATTCACACTCTCGAGTCATTGCGGCTCCTGTCAGCTTCTTGAACGCTGGAACCATGGTCCGTGATGGTGTAAATGCCGAATCACCGAGGAGATATTCCCCGCTGCTGAAATGCGCCGATGATTTTCTGCACACAACCGAGTTCTTCCAAACTCGAATATCATGAGTGCTTCCAGGCCAGCCCGCAAGTGAATATGTCACTCGAGCATCGTCATCGCAAAACAACAATGCATTTAGCGCGTAGCCTCCCTTCCGAGAGAAATAGTCCTCTCCATTAAGACTGGGCTTGAATGCAAGCGGAAGCAACGTTCCATCAACTAGTCCAACACACTTAGGGAAATCAAACGCATCCTCGATCCTGCTGGCAATCTCGTTGCGTTCTCTTTCCGACGGCCAGCGCACGACGTCGTCGTAGAGAGAAAACAAATCACCAGAGCACCGATCAATGTAGTCATAGCAGACGCCGCTGCTTATGTCAAACATCACACCGAGTTGGTCGATGCTGGCATCGGGACCCAGCGTCCCGATATACTTCAGAAACACCATCAGTTGAAACGCGGGAGGGGTCATCATCCTGGCACCTTCGGTGACCTTGAATGCATTGTGGCCCTGGATAAGTTCCAGTAGTCTGTGAAAGGAGTATCTCTCCATTCTAAACGAGAGCCGAAACTTTCGCTCCGAGCATCTGCACAGATTCCAGACAAAGCGTGGTGTATGACCGAGCTGGACGCGTGGCGCGACGAAGCGCGTCTGTAACAGAAGCTGCAGGTGAGACAGTAATGTGTAATCTAGCTCGTCCTCGGCAGTATCGTCAATGCCGTACAGCGCACGCAGCCGCCGAGCCTGAAGGCGGCAGTCGAGCTGCCTCTGGATCGCCTTGATAAGCTGGGCGCGACCTGACGTCCGCGGCATGAGGGATCTCTTGCAGCGGTTGCTTGCTGCTGCAGCTGCGGGGGCTATCAGTTTTGCTTGGAAAAATTTCAACTGCTGAGACCTGTCTCACTTGCTGCTGCCAAAACTGAGAACCACTAATAACAAGGACGAGCACGTGCTTGTTGTCGAAGGCAAAGCTGGTGAGTCAGTGGCTACTTTTATTTTCTTATCTATTTCTCTGACCTTGCGTGTGCTCGTGTAGCTCTACAGGCTGTACCGCTGGTGCTATGAGACGTCTACAACAGCCATCGGACTGTTGCAGACGACGTCAAGAAACTCCGTGCAGGCAGCAGGTGCTCGAGTGAGCCCGGCGACGGCGACGAGGCCACCCGTTCTCATTCACTACGGAAGAGGCAAATGCTGCGGGAGCACAGATCGACCCGAGGTACCGCGAGTACTTCCAGGGTGAACCGGAAGCGCCATTAGAGACGGTCTTGGACGAACCGTCGCGCTTGACTCGCAATCGCAGCAGGACGCTTCGGCACCGGAGGAACACACGGTATTCGTCGAGACCTGCGCAAATGGGGACCATGCTGAGCTTCTACCTGGTCGCACCGATCACGGTACTCGCGCGAAGTCTTCACCTAAACCGTGAGCTGTCTCACTCGAAGTAATCTGCGAGGGGCTCATTGGACGTCGTAGCCGCAGGCTCTACGAATCAAGTCCGTAGAGACTGCGTGGCGGCTTGTCGCACAACTTCTGTTGAACCAGGGGTTGTGAAGCCTTTTTCGACCTCAGCTACCGGGTGACTGTGTCTCCCGACTTTGGGAGGGCGGTGGTTTCACCTATTCGACCTCAGGCCTCGCCGCCACCGCCTCCGCCTGCGCGTGTCCACGGGGAGGTCCAATATCCGATTTACCGAATAATAGACCGCTCACATGGACGGTGCTTCTTGTATGAAGCCCTCTGGAAGCACGGACCCGGCGGTCAGCGGTTCCACCCTACCGACGAGCGACGACAAAAGTTGGTGGCGGACAGTTAAGAACAGGCTGTCCAGCTCGCGGACACTTGGATTAAAGAAAGAACGTACCTTAATGAGCTTCCTCCGGGCTCGGGGCGACGCAGACTTCAAGGGAGCGTCCTCAACCGGCGACTGCGCTCTGATGGCCTTGGAAGTCGCAGTGAGATTTATGGGGTACCATAATGGTGCAATTTAGCTCGTACATTCCTCGAATCACAAACCACGGATGCTCGGGACTTACGTGGGCGGCAGGGGTCGGAAAATAATGATATTAAAACAATTATTACGGTATTGTTAAAATACTTGATTACTGGTTTTCACCATATTGCAATGACTATTGTTGCTGCTTTTGAATGCCAATATCAGCTGACACTGAAGCGATAAACAAATCCCAAGTAAGACAAACAGGGCAACCATTTTTTACGATGTTGCTCCACCTAATTAATTTATTATTGAGATGTTTCGCGTTGAAATGCTTATAAAACTTTACAATACAATATCAGACGGTATTCCATACTGATCCGACTCAAGGCGAGTTGATTGCAAAGCGTCAACGGCTTTCATCTACGGTGACTGGTGTTGGGCGTTGTGAAGAAGTAGGCTCCGGTCAGCATGGGTGGTCCCGTGGCTGAACCGAGGAGTGAGGCTAGCGGCATCGGCTGCTGACCCGCTGTCGACCCTCCTGCTCCACAAACTACGACATACGCTGTCAATAGCAACTTAATTCCTACTCTTGATTCTGTTGCATCAGTGATCGTTGGCGTATCAAACCTGTATAACCCTCTGGCCAACAACTCGCAAGTGCTACATACCTTCACAAGCGCTGGCGTAGGCTACGGTGGCTTGATCAATTCATCACTCGCTCAAGGTATCAGCTTGTGTCTTATGCAAGGTGCTAACACTGAACTGGTAATAGGCCTATACGATCAAGACATGAGACCGCTACGGCTGATCGATCCAAATGTGTGCATTCGACTTCTAGTGCGCCCAAAGAAGCTTGATAGCCTGAACTTCTAAAAAAGCAAAAAACCAAAAGCTGAACTGGCAGATGCAGTCCATCTTTGATGAATGCCTGACCGATTGTGTCTGGCTACATTGCTCAAACTAAATGATCCGCCGCACAGGCATTCATGTATATCGCGAAACATTTTTTTAGTCTTGTTTCATACTCAGGGTTGGCTATGTTGAATGTTTTTTGAAGTTGATAGCATTTTCACGATTGATGTGAAGATGCTCATAAGCTAAGATATGCTTGTGATCACACACCGTATATTTGGCTGCGATTGATAGCTGAAAACCACTTGAACTAAAATCTTGAAAATACTTTGAGATCGCTCCTTTGCCGCGTTTTAACTTCGAACGGTGGGACGCTAAGTGTAGCCTCGGTTCAAGCATAGTTGATCCAATATATACGTGCTTGCTGTCATCGTGTCATCGATCGTTAGACCAGTAAGCATGCCGACTGCAGTGATACCCGTTTGAGGACCTGACACGACGCCAGTGATGGTGGTTGCTGAAATACTATTGTGGTGGAGCGCCTGGAGAGAAAGTGGTCCAAACAAGAATTCTCGATCGAGATCGGAAAGGACGAGAGGTGGATCGGTGCAATACCGATATTTCGGTTGATCGA
>JAABLK010001196.1:0-10111 GCA_012295415.1 Phytophthora chlamydospora | reverse complement strand
AGCGGAACGGGGGCGCTTCAGCAAGCGATCGGTTATCATTATCCCCACCGCCGCGTAGCGGCGGCGCTCGGCTAGTTGTACTCAATACAACACGATTCTCGTCTGAAAACTTCCTACTGAGCATCCGGCTCAATTGGATTGTTCCCAGACTGCATCGCTTGGAACCGAGCATGCGCACGAGCGCTCTTGTTGAATTCGTACAGCAGAGTCCCACAGTTGAGTTGTGTCACCGGGAGCCACTGTGATTCAGGGTAGCCTTCCCATTTGACTAAGTATTCTCGGACGCGTTTGGAGGTCCGAGTCCGTTTCACCCATCGCACATCTTGGATCGCCTCAACTTCAAAGACGTCTTGACTCTCATCAGGCTCAGACATATCCTCTGGAAGGAGGGCTGCATCGAAATCATCTTCAGCGGCTACCTCTACGTCCATGGCAGGGCGGTCTGGGAATAGAGCTCGTGGTTTCAAACGGCTGACATGGACCCAGGGGTAAAGCTTATACCCGGAACCCTCGATCTTGAGTTTGCAGCGAAAGTCGTCAGAGGTTTCTAAGATTCGGAACGGTCCATGCCACAAGTGAGCAAACGTTTTAGTCAACCCAGGTTGGACTCGTCCCAGGAATAACCAAACAGAATCTCCAACTTCAAAACCACTCTTGAGCCTGTCTGAGAGTTCTTGCCAGGCTTTAGTCTGAGCCTCAGACCGCTTGGCTTTCGCTTCAGCTTGTAGGTCTTTAGCCCATGCCTGAGCATATTCGTACTGTCGCTGTTGTTTTCGACGCCATTCGTAAGCAGTCTTCTGATCAAATCCCGAGGGCTGTGGTCCGAGCATGGCAGAAACTGTGTTTCGTGGATCCCAGCCGTGGACCAAGTAGAACGGAGTGTCGAGACGTGTAGCATCGAAAGACGTGTTTAACGCCCACATCAACTTCTCCACTTGATCGTCCCAGTCACTCTGATCTGGTTCCTCCACATAGGCTCGGATAGCTCGGACCACTGTCTGCACCGATCTTTCCTGCTGTCCATTAGCTTGGGGTCGATATGCAAGCGTGGCTCGTTGGCGACTTCCTAACATTTCTCGGAAACGAGTAAAAACTTCACTCATAAACCTCGGATCCCGATCGTGGCGTAGCATTTCACTTGCTCCGAACCGTTGAAAGACACATTCCATGTATGCTTCTGCCACTTCTTGGGCAGTCGTCGAGCACATTGCCTTGCACATGATGAACCCTGAGAATGCGCACTGAAACAGGAGCAGAAAGACATTGCCTCGATCCGACTTCGGCAGGTGTGTCACGAAATCCATCGACACGATATCAAAAGGTCGAGTTGACAGGATATTCCCGGGTGAGGGTCCGGGATTAGGAGGGCCCCCTTTGGCGGTAACACAATCTACACATTCTTTGACGAAACGCTTCACTGCCGCGTACATCCCAGGCCAATAGTATTCGCGCCGCAGTCGTTCGAAGGTCCGAGTTATTCCTTGGTGTGCTCCTTGAAGATCTTCGTGGCACAAGTGCAACAAGTCTTCTCGGAGCGAGCTCGGAACTACCAGTCTTAGATTGCTTGCAGAATCTCTCGGTCTATTCGGGGTTGCACGACTTAGATAATACAAAGCGCCACGAGAGTCGAGTGTGAATTGGTCCGCCACTTTGGCAACAGCCTCAGCTTCAGATGCAGAGAGAGAGATGTAAGATCTCCCTTCAGATATGCTCGGAGTCTCCTCGTCCATGGTTCAGCTTCCTGTTGGGCTAGGATACGACTCCACCTTTCCGCAATAGATGCTCCCGGAGTAGCTAGTTCAGGGTCGTACTAGTCAGGCGTCGCGATTGAGTCATCATCCAAAACTTCAGCTTTGCTCTCAGCACTGTCAGCTCGGGCGTCCCTGACTCGAGCCTGCCGTCGGGTAACTACAAAAATCTTCGCACTGGGCAATAGTGGTTCAGCAGCTTCTGCAGGCGACTTAGCTCCGACACCCAACTGCGTTTCTTGCTCCACTTTAGTTAGGGGCTCAGGTCCAGTGTCGAGAGATCGTATTTCGGGCGTCTTGACTAATTTCTCCGGAATCCTATTCAACTGTTTGAGTTGTCCCAATTCAATTGGATCGTCGATGGTGATAAGTCCGTGAGCTACTAGTGTCTTTGTCGTCAAATAGTCCGCAGCAGCATTGAATTCTCGCTTCACATGTACCAGCTTCACGGAATTGAATTTAGGTTGAAGGCTTTCAAACTCAGCGAGTAACAACTGCAACCCCGGCTTGAGACACTGGATCAGACCCTGCGCTTGTTGGATCGCAATCCGAGAATCACCTACGATCACCAAATTCGTAATGCCTCGGCCAAGCGCCATCCGAGATCCTTCCACCAGGCCATGATACTCGGCCTCATTAACTGTAATTCCGTCGAAGTGAAATCCCCGGGCTTCCACGACATCCCAGGAAGGTAGTCGCCACAAAATGCAGCCACAACTACCTCGGCGATCTGAGAGTTTAGCAGCTCCGTCAAAACTGAGGAGCCACCCCTCATAGCCTGCTTCCAGCATTTCCAAACTTATAGGCGGGGCTTTAACGACTCGGCCTTTGGCCGGAATCAAGTTCTCAGCAATTCTGTCTAGTTGGTCACGAGGCGTGATTCCGGCTCCGAAGATCGCTGCCAAACCATCCTCGTCCCGTTGTATCTTCTGGATTTCTAACGGCCAGGGTGATAGACGCGCCATTGTTCACAACGTCCTTCGAGAGACTGAGATCGGAACAGCCACTTCAGCACTGAGTATCGGGTATACACCTTTACCAGCTTACTCCCGGCGAACATGGTGTAGAACAATCTGAGAACTCGGAGTAAGACTACAACTTCTTTCTCAGCTGGGTGATAACGGAGCTCCTGATCGTGGAGTACTCTCCCAGTAAATCGAACCGGAAAAATTATTCCATCATATTCCTGACCCAGCACAGCACTGACTGCCCAGGGATTGGCATGAACAATGATCACGAAAGGTTTCTCGCGGTTTGGATGTCTGAGCAGCGGAGTAGAGACTATTTTCTCTTTCAATATCTCAAAGGCTTCCTTGGCTCGACTTAGATCACGGCCCGCTTGGATTTGTTCGTCCGTCAATTCATAGAGTACTGATGCTACAACCGGGAGATCTTCAATGAACTTATTGTAATAGTTCAGACTTCCCAGGAACGACTGTACTCCTTTGAGTGTTGACGGGAACGGCAAATTTTTCACACCTTTGGCGATCTTCGGCTTAGCCCGGATTCCTTCAGCGCTGATCTCATGTGAAAGGTACGGAATCATCTTTTTTCCGAACTCGCTCTTAGGTAAGCTCACCGAGATACCCCAGTACCGCAATCGATACAGCAACCTATTCAGGTCGATACACAATTGTTCCCAAGTTTCGGCTCCATATGCGATGTCGTCAATGTACGAGCTGCGGCCTAGAACTGGGTCCAACGCAGGTGGGGCAGGAATATTCCGACGGAACACGGTCATATTTTCGGTGAGCATCGGAATCTCGTTCTTCTCAGACTGGTCCTCAGTCTTTATACCCAGGAATTCCAAGACATCGGCATCCACCATCGCTTCTTGTTCCGGTGGGAGTCGAACAAATCCCCATAGGCAGTTGTTCAACATCTGTTGGTAGATCAACGGAGCATTCTTTAGGCCAAACGGCATTCTAGTCCACTGGAAGTGTCCGAGTGGACAAATGAAAGCTGATATGTGTTTCGCCCTGAGAGTCATCGGCACCGCCCAGAATCCACTGGCCATGTCCAAACTTAAAAACCACATCACGTTCTCGAACCCAATCAACAGATCATCGATCAAGGGCAGCGGATAATGCATGAGTTTTATGAGCTGGTTCACCAAGCGAAAATCAATGCAGGGTCGAATATCCACACCGTTCTTCTTCATTACGATGACAATCGGTGAAGCCCACTCGGAGTCCGAGTATTCAATCAGCTTCGTCTCCAGCAACTTTTTGAGCAAGTCGTACACTTTCTGCAGATGATGGGGCCGAATTGGCCGAGAACGTTGAGCGATAGGTGTAGCATCACCAACATCTAAATCACAGACCACACCTCGAGCTGGGGTTGGGACAGCGTTTCCATCTCCCAGGAAGATTGCATGATGGCGCTCCAGAATTGCTTGCACTTGGTTATTCATGGCGGGTGTGGTCACGCCCGAGACTCCGACATCTGCTTTACCCAGATCAGCATTCGGGCTAAGGTCTCTCAAGTCTGGGAGAGCAGCCAACTGGTCTCTGAGATCACTAAGCAGCTCGCTACCTTCATGAAAGTACACCGTAGCTTCTTCGTTTGCTTCTTCGATATCGATTCGTAAGCAATGAGAGAACTCCTCATGCAATCGGGAAATCGGCTCAGTGCTGATATTGTCAGGTCGATTCACGTAGACACGTTCCAGCTCACACTTAGCATTCTGAGAAGTGTCTCCTCCTCCACTGAGACCAGGGCTATTCGAAGACGAGTCCTCTTCGATCGAGCGCTGCCCACCCCGAGAGCTTAATACTTCCGGCTGAGAAGTTCCATCATCACCTGTATCATCTCTTCTCATGTTTGTCATAGCATCATTTCGTGGGGATGATTCAGACCATGCAGGAGGGTCCACAGGTTGTAGTTGACTTCGTCCTTCAGGGTTCGGTCCCGGGACAGTTTGCATCATATAGGCCGACACTGCGGTCCGATCAACAGGCTCTACTGGGGACAGCGAATTTTCAGCTGACTTCTTTCTCAGAAGAATCTTCTTGGGCCATGCGTAAGACGGCTTTTCCACGGCAGGAGGAGCCCTCAACGCTTCCAATCTTGCGACTTCTTCTTCGCGTTTCGCAAATTCCGAGGAGGGTTCGGCCTCAAAGATGAGCTGAGACCATTCACGGTACTTCTGAGACTTAGGACGAGCGAAGCACTCCCATTGAGGAAGGTAATTTCTTTTAACAAGGGTTGCGATGGCTGGATGTTGCTCAATTCGTGCTACTTGGTCTGAAACATTCACTGCTCTGACTGCTCTGGGCAAGCGATTGGTTCCGTAAATGAACTGAGTCACCCATTGTTTTCCTCGACCCGCCCAGGCTACCATCTTGTCTGGCTCCGCACAAGAATACTTCACCGGAAGCGTGATCGAGGACCCAGGAGGCAGCCAGGCAGTTTCCGATAATCTTACTTCAAATTCCATCCCTACGTGATCCACTTCTGGCCCTCCAACCAAAATGAGTGATTCTTCGTCGGGGAGACGGACGACACCTTCTCGAGCACAGAGTCTGACTCCAGCTGCGACCATAAAGTCCATTCCCAGAAGGCACTCCATACCCTCGCCAATATTTCCAACCCAGACATCCAACACGTAAACCACTCGCACTCCCAAAGTCAGCTTAACTCGAGCTTGAGCTGTCACGTACGTCGGAACATCTCCATATCCCAAAACTCTGAGTCGGTGAGTTCGACGAAGTTTGAGTTTTAACCTGCGTGCAAGGTCCAAACTCATAATACTTGTCGTAGCTCCAGTATCCAAAACCACTTGAATTCTGTGATTGAAGATTGCTCCGTGTACCATCGCCATCTTCCTCTTTTCTCCAATCAGGGCGTGTTCACTCCACCAACCGTAGCGTTCTCCAGGGATCAATGTGAATTCGAGATGATTCTCAAACTCCACATCAGGTCCCAGATCATCCATATCGGTATGGAGAGAATAAACACGTTCTTGGTCGATTGAAGATGTACATTTGAGGTTAACACTGCGCCAACATGGAAGGGCCGGGCCCACATATGCAAACGCGCAGAATACATGGGACTTTGGCTCGTCACGCACTGGTTCCCAGACCAGCGAGCCTAATGGTTTAACGACTGCTCTGCCCCTGGATCAGCCAACAAATGCTGGACTGATTCCGCAGATAGAGCCTCAATAGAACCCCCGGTACGGATGACGTCCCGAACTTCCTTGAGTGCCGACCATAAGTCACACAAACCTCGACGATGATATTCTCCACACTTGGAACACGGTTGTCGTCGACAGAATTGAGTCGGATGACCTTCTTCATGACATCTTGATCAGATCAGCTTGCTCCAGCACCTCTCGGTCGGATGCTTTGGACTACCGCATTCCTTGCATTTTTCTCCCGAGTAAGGAACAGGACCAGTTTGACGTGGATTCCCAGATCCTGGTCTCCAAGCCAGGTGTTCAGCGACTCGGAAGACTACGTCATTGATCAGTGATTGCGTCACATCCGGGTCAACGGCTGATTGGGGCACAACTGGAGAACTGATGTTCGGTCCTGTTGGTCTTATGTCAGGATCCGGGATGACTTCTTCAGACTCAGTTCCAGCATCATATCCATGCTCTTGATTGTCCTGGAACTGAGGTTGTCGTCCCTGACTTGGTTCAACATCAACTGCGTCAGTCAGAAAAGCACGTCCTTCCGCTCGACGTTGAGGCGGTTTGAAGCGTCCAAACTGCAAATTCGGCAGTGGTCGACGTTTTTGCTGAGAGTCACGGTTTTCTTCGCGTCGTAGAGCCTCGATGCGTTTCAAAGTCTCTTCCAATTCACTCACAGTGTCAAACTTCTGACCTTGGAGGGTGGTTTTCAGTTTTGTATCACCCAAGGCTCGGATGAAACGGCGAA
Organism: Phytophthora chlamydospora; assembly: GCA_012295415.1. Classification (NCBI taxonomy): domain Eukaryota; phylum Oomycota; class Peronosporomycetes; order Peronosporales; family Peronosporaceae; genus Phytophthora; species Phytophthora chlamydospora. The sequence continues at coordinate 3,480 of JAABLK010001196.1, read as the reverse complement.
TATGAGCTTCATGATCTGTCAAAGGTTTCTGGAAAGGGATATGGGCCTTCTTGGCGGCATGGTTGAGACGATACAGGAACATTCTGGGAGTTTCTCGGTCTCTCATCTCCAGTTCATAGTATCGCTCAGCTCGAGAGCCGTATGAGCGACACCATTCCTTCTTGAAAACGTGAGAGAGCTGTTTCCAGTCCGAACGCACATTATCCGAGAGTTGGTTGCACCAGTCTTTCAACGCGCCGGTGAGTCTCATGCGAAGCTGCACGATCCGGGTTCGTTCATCCCAGGGAGCCATTGTCGCATAGTACATGAAACGTTCCCACCAGTTGACTCGGTCGTCCAACGTAGCTTGTTCATCGAATTTCTCCAGAGCGTCATGGGGAATCATCGCTTGGACGACCACGCGGGTTCCAGAGTCTGGGCTCGCTCTCTTAGACTGAGTTGTTGCTCCGAACTGGTTCTCCAAGTCATCCTGAGAAGAGTCGCTCGAACTCGAATCATCAGAGCCTGGATCACTGTCATCCGGTTCACTCGACTTTGGGACCCGGGTTGATCTACGTTTTCCATTGGTCGGGGTTTCCGGCATCAACTGGGACACCGAGACGCCAGTCTTGGAAGAATTCTTTGATTTCGAGGTCTCCTGAGCTCGACTAGTCGAATTGGGCTTTGCTTGCTGCTGCTGCTGCGTAAGCTGTTGCACTAGGCCAAAGAGCTGTTCAACTTGAGCGGCTAATGGATCGGCTGAAGTCTGAGTCACACGAGGCGATGTTGATTCTGGGATCAGAGTTGGCACTACCGGGACGGTTGATCGGGTACTCGAATGCTCTGCACGTTCCCGTTGTTCTTAAACAATTTGGAGGAGACGATACTTCTCCTGTTGAGCTTCCAACGCTTGCGCGTACTTGGCTTGCTCTTGAATATGAAGGTCATTCAGACGCTTGACCTCGGCTTCATGCTCAGCTTGAGCTTGAGAAGCTTGTTCGTTTCGAACATGGAGTTCTTCCCGCCTCGCCTTTTCTTCGGCCTCGCGGAGACTGGCCTGTACACTAAGCAAATATTGGGCTCGGGCTTCTTTTTCAGCTTCCCTGCGGTTCTCTTCAACGACGCGATCTTGGAGCATCTTTTCCAGAGCTTTGAGTTGTTTCTGCTGCTCAGTCTCAACGGTTGGGTTTCTAGGAGGAAGTGAAGGTGCTGCAGCCTGCATTGAGTGCTGGGCATTGAGACGCTGTTGTTCTGCTTCATTCAATTCAGCAAGCCTTTTTCGAGCTTCTTCTTCGACCCTGCGATTCACTTCCGAGTCCATGTCGGTTCGCATCTGAGCATAAGCGTTGGCCGTCATTTGGGCTAATTCTTGCTCACGTCGTTGATATTCAGCAACCTCCGGCTGGGATCGTTCGAAATGCGGTGTGCTTACGGAAGAACCGGTCCATCGCAACTGCTGAGAAGCCATCTCGGGTGCCATCGTCACAGGTCGTTCAACGTATCCACGAGCACTGCCGTGCTGAGATTCTGGGGTACCTGGAAGGGGTATTCGAGCTGGGTGAACCGGGACAGTCGTTCGTACCTCAGACTGCGGGAGTTGCACACGTTCTTGGGGAGGCATTGAGATCATCATTCCAGGGAAACTAACCCTCGGATTCCCAGCGACTGATCCCATCATGATCCGAGCATTCGGCATGGGCATATGCATCCCAGATCCAACACCATAATCCGTGGTAGACAACCAGGACGAATCGGAGGAGCTGGGTAGAGACCTTTCCGTTCCAGATGCAGCAGCCTCCGTCATGGTCGCGTCTGAGCCTATCCGCAAACCAGTCAGACTTGGTACTGTATCTGAGTGTATAGTCATCGCCGAATCCATAGTGTCGTTGGGAACAGGCCAGGGCAACATGGCATTCTCCGAGGGTGGTCGAGTCAACAGTGCTCGCTTCCGAGCTGGTTCACCTTCGACACTCCCCAGAGGGCTCCTAGGTCGGAGACCCGTGAGTTGAAGTCGCATGACCACTTCTGGGCCTAAGAACATCTGAGTGTCCTCATCCATGACAATGTCATCATCTCCTTCCATCGGAAAAGCACCCGCCCTAGCTGTGTTTACTGGGTCTGAAATTGGGCGTACGCGATGCTCGGTGTTTCCCACTGCTTTTTTCCACACTGCGAGTTCAAGACCAATGTAATGCGCGATCTTCTCGATTTCAGTTCTGATCAGATACTCGGACACTTCTGAGACTTCGGGTAGATTGTACCAGACCGGAACTCGATTCACAAACTCATACCCAGCTTCCCACAGCATCGTTTGGAGCAGCGCTACACAAACAATTGGAGGTACCAGCTGAAGAGATATCTTCACTGTTCTGAGGTCCGATACCACAGGAATTCTGCGCCGTTCAGCTCTGAATACAGTCAGCCACCTTCCTGAAGGAGATTTCAAGGCGGAGAACAGATAACGAGCTGTCGTCCTTGCTGCATGGATAAACCCCCACAGGTCGTATCCTTCGTGCCTTGGGCGATATTCGACGTCAATTGGCAGCACCAGCTGAGGCGGCAATTTTGCCCACTTCTCAAACTGGGATTGTCCATAAGCAATCATTTCGACCTCGGTCATTTCAGGGAGCACCGCTAACGTCTGCTGATTCTCGCCACTTTCGGGAACACCACGCAATCGTTGTGTTGCACGCTGCTCCGGCCAGAGTGTACTCGACCAGGCGCTGTTGTCGGTATGAGTAGGATGCATCATCCCAGGTGCAAGTCTGAAGCGGGTTGAGTCCGTCCCAGTCCCGATGGCTCCGTAAGTCCTCATCTGCATCTCACGACCGCTCGAGACTCCTTGTGCGTTACCCTCGACTTGGCTACTGCGGGTACTCGCAGCAGTTGGCTCCGGGTTTGCACAGGGAGGTCTCGGGTGCGCGATCTCAGTTGAGGTGGTTTCTCGCGTAGCTACATCTGGACTGGGGAGTGCCGTACTCGGAAGAGCACTTTTCGCCTTGCTTTCTTCTGGTTGCGCATCGGAGCTATCATTGGGTTCGGCATCTTTCTTCTTTTCTGTAGAGTCCGGCGACATCTCAACATCTTCAGTCCGAGGCGGGGCCTCGGATTCAGTGCCAGGAGCATCTTCCTTCCTAGACTCCGTACTGGGGTCAGCAGCTCTGGGAACTGCTTCCGCCGGGGTTGGTTGCTCGGCAACCGGCTTGGCTCCTTCCTCTGGCACCACTTCTGCTGGCAAACCAGCCACTCTGAGACTTCGCCGCAGCGAAGACTCATCCTTCTCCTTCTCACCTTTCTTGGAGACTTTCGAACCGGGAATAGTCGACATGTCGATTACACGGCCGTCCAAAGTCGTTTCCTGATCCGGGCACGCGCACCAGTTGTGGCGAGGCGATTCCAGCTCCGGGAAGATTACTTGAACTTCTCGGGTCTGGGAACGTCGGTCGCTGGACTGATGAATGTCCCCTTGCTCGTTGGATTGGGTCCGGGAATAGATACTAA
>JAABLK010001195.1:0-10116 GCA_012295415.1 Phytophthora chlamydospora | reverse complement strand
GTCGTACGGTGACAAGTACAAGAAGCTGCGTCGCAAGGCCATCGTCCCTTTCATCCTGTAGGTGACCGGCCGTTCGGCCAGCCAGCTACCCAGCACCAAAGACAACAGACTACCCTATCAGCAGACATGGAGAGCGTAGTGAGAGCAGAGCGTGGTCGTGCAGGCGAATAATCTCAAATTGGACTGGGATTGCACTCCACTTGGGTTAACATATCTTCAAACCATCATGCAGGACTTCTTGGAGAAAACTATGCTACTATGGCAGTAGCCGCAACTGCGTGTGCGCTTTTGCCTTGGGCGGGCAATTCCATACGGTATTGGCATACTTCGAGAGCGTAGTGAGAGCAGAGCGTGAACAAATACGTCGAAGAAACGTGAAGTGCTCGTTGGTGACTTTGCCTATTGTAAAAGTTATCTTTTCTCCGCGGTAGTTTTGCTGTGTGATGCTTGATTTAAGTAAGGTTCAAGCTCTCAGCCTGGTCTCTGACTTAGTTGTTGTAGCTGCCCCGCACCAACGACACGAGATCTAGCAGTTCGAGGGGTATTTGGCTGCTCGCTGTGGGTCAACCCTTGATGCACACGGGCTACATGATCTTTGCGGGCTTAGAGATGAAGAGACTTGAGAAGTTTGTGAAGATCATGGATAGACTTGTTTCTTTCTTGCTGCACAAGTTCAACGTGCCAATGGATGCTGATCTGCTGTCCTAGGCTCTCGAAAGTGCATTGTTCAACGACGACAATAGCTCACGAATGGCACTCTGCTGCACTCTTTAGCACGATTCCAGCAATGCTGTTCCGTGACTCCGTCGAAACCTCTCATATCCCCGATCTCGTCATTTCTCGAGCCTGTGTGCTTTCTCAACCCCAACGCGCCCAAACTATTGCAGCGAAAACAAGCAACAAGAGCAGACAAACGCAAGGTTACTTGCCCACGTTGGGTACTAGCTTAACTTCACTGGCTTACTCCACTCTTTGACGCTTGTGCAATGAAGCGCACCACTTACAAACCTCTGCGTTGGTTAAGTTTTCACGAAGCCACTGTACCGTGTCGCTCGGGACTAACTCGATAACGTTGCAGATGGTGGCGCGAGAGCTGGAATCGTTGAAACTGGTATTGTCCAGCGTCCACCGCAACAGCTTGCGCCAACGGTTCGTCACGGCTTGACAAACAAGCTGAACCCGATCGCCCTCAGACAGATAGCCGACGACTTCGACGTACTCTCCAAACCTTCGGTCGGCACCAACCTTAACGACAGAGTGGTTGCCGATCGGAGTGCCATTTGCAAGCATCCACCTGAGCAAAACGACATTTCGGTGGCCGACTGCAACCGCAACGTATTCGCGCTTCTGGTTGGCGCCTCGGTGCGCCATAAACTGCCGAACTAGAGACAGAAACCCTCTTCGCAGTGCTTGGTCCAGCATTACAGACACACATGAGAAGAATCCACAGTTATGAAAGCGCTCTAGTGATTTCAGTGCCTTACTCCACAGTGAAGGTACGGAGCTTGCACGATCAGCAGATAACTGGGTCAATATCTTGTCCAAAGCTTTACACACCGCATTGCAGCTCACTACCCCTTTATCAACACGGGACTCTTGCATCAACACCTCAAGTGTCTTCAACCAACTCTGTCTCGCGGCGGCCGCCACCCTCCACGCTGAAGCACGCTGGATCGTATTTTCATTAAGGTACTGAACCACATCCAAATGACCTTCCCAAGCAGCAATTTCCATCAAGTCGTCTCGGCACTTGTCAGGAAAGTGCTCGACTAGCCACCGCAATACATCCACATGGCCATTACGAGCAGCATTGTTCGCGGATTTATCTGTGCAGCCTTCTGATCGGTTTTCGTGCAGCCACTTCACGATATGCAGGTGCCCGCTTCCCGCAGCTAGATCCATCACACACGTTGTCCATCCTTCCGTTCGGTTGTTGTGCAGCCACCGCACGACATCCAAATGTCCATTGCTCGCTGCCAGATTCATCGCATACGACGTACATCCCTCGGATCGATGCTCGTGCAACCATTTGACCATCTCAAAGTGGCCCTGCGAGGCCGCACTATCCATCACACCCGAATCGAATCGATCACTGTAGTGTTCGTGCAGCCACTGCAACAGCGGCAGATTTCCAGCGTTAGCGGCTTCCCAGGCTGCGTGTCTGGAACAGCCTTTGTTGCAGTTCTCAAACAGCCATTCGACAACGCGGAAATGACCACCACGGACAGCTTCATCCATAACAGTTGTAGAGCACGCCTTCGAGCAACGGTTCTGTTGGTGCAGCCATTGTAGCATGTCGAGATCCCCATTTCTTGCTGCACCTGCCAACGCGTCTGACGTATCGACAGCACCCTCGAAATTCTCGTAGATCCAATGCATTGTGGCAAGCTGCCCATTCCGCGCGGCATGCCCTAGATCAAAGCCCGTAAGCCTAGCGCCTTTGCGTACCAGCCACTGCACAACTGCGAGATGACCATTCTGTACAGCGTTGGGCAGCACGAAGAAACTCATCCGGCTTAAGCGTCGCTTGTGCAGCCACTTGATAAGTTCGAGATGACCGTAGCGAGCGGCGTCTTGCATTGCAAAGCAAAAGTCGGCCTCCCATGGCCCGAGGTCGTCTTGGCGCTCTATCATCCACCGGAAAACGTGCAGGTGCCCACCTCTGACTGCTGTTTTGACCACCCTTATCCAGTCCGGAACCGTTCGTACTAGGAGAAAGTTGAGGTCACTAGACGAAGCTCCAGCTTCACAGGCTTCTGCTAACACCCGATCACCCAGCGCTTCAACGAGGTATTCGTCAACGAGGCGAGCGACGTGGAGCAGCGAGTTCCCATGTCTGGGGAAGAGCCTGGCGCAGATTATCAAACCGGTCGACCGCCACGACCAGCGTTGTGCTGGTTCCATCGCGAATTGTTTAATGCGGCTTGGCCTCGTTCTTCCTCCCTACTGTGGAAAATATTCTTTTGGCTTTCTCGCAGAATAGTCGAGCACCTCACCGGCGGAAAGATTGATTGACCCGGCGTAAAGACCGTCTCCTTGAGCATGGTGTTGAGAAGACCCACAGACGTTGGGAGACAAAGAAGCAGGCGTCTATGGTGCTCCGCGTCAGTGCCGAGTAGTAGTCGTAGTTCTCCGTCAAATGGAACATGGGCGAGTTGCGGAGTCAAATATGTTTGTATGAATGTTTGAATCTGTCCATCAATCAATTACTTCAAATTATTTATTGACAATTAATTTCTTCAATGATTTTTTCTGGATCGCAGCCGAGTCCATTGCGCATGCTTTCGCCTTATCATGTCGGGTAGGACATTGGTTTTGCCATTGTCACTGGAGGTCTGAACATGAGACTGTGCAGTCGCCATTTTCGCAAAGCTTTGCGACGAAATTTATCGCCATTTCAATTTGCTAGAAGACCCAACACCGGCGTGTACACAAACACTGTCTCTCACTGCCCCGGTCTGGTAGAGACATAGTGCTGGCGGAAACCGTGGAGAACCGGTCGACAACGTCGATACGAAATCGTAGAATGGCATCGTTAGACCACCCCCTTGGACGCTCTAAGCGGCTTTCACTGCACTGGCGTTATTTTGAGGGAGAACCACACCAGTGTAGCCTTACACTAATGCGTCGTTACCTGCAGACGACCGACTGGACCATGATGAAGACTCGGGTGCCTCAAACTGTACAGCGACAAGTACAAGATGCTGCGTCGAAACGCCATCACCCCCTTCACTCTGTTGCAGCACCAAGCCACCAGGCCGCCCTATCAGCAGGCTTTGAATGCGATGTGCTAACCGAGTGTGAGCAAAGTAACGTGACAGGCTGGGGTGGAGGTCTCCTTTTTACGGACTATCCGGCTTAAGTTGTCTTGCATTGCCTCTACGGCTGAAGCCTCTGGAAATGGGCAATTTGCTCTTGTAGAACAGTATGACAGACTCCGTAGTGACACGTTTAAACGTTTGCCCTCGGAGGTGGAAAGCTATGGGTTTTGCAATACGAAGATTTTTAATGTCATTCTACCAGCGTGGACACGGCTTGTCGGAGCCTGCAGGTTCCTAAGCACGATATCGCCCTTTCATGTTTGTGAAACGAAACACAACCACTTTTCAGCCTCTCCGCTGGTTGCATTTTCACGAAGCCATTGTACGGTGTCGCTCGGGGCTTGCTTGATGGCGTTGTAGATGACAATACGAGACCCCTCTTCGTTGAAACGGGTATTTTCCAACGTCCATTGCAACAGCTTCCACAACAACTCCTTCGTTACGGCTTCACAAACAAGCTGAGCCCTGTCGGATAGCCGGCAACTTCGACGTACTGTGGAGAATAATACTTTGTAGCCAACTTTATGGCAGACGGTTTGTCGATCGGAATACCAATTTCAAGCAGCCATCGAAGCACAGCAGGGTTCCAGCGCTTCGCAGCAACTGCAACGTAGTTACACATTTCATTCGCATCGCGATGTCCCATAAACCTTTGCACCAAAGTCAGGTATCCTCTCCGCAGTGCTCTCTCCAGCATCAGAGACACACACGAGTAGTATCCATGACCATGAAAGAGCTCCAATGATCCCAGTGCTTCACCCCACAACAACGATCCTGGAGTCGTTTGCTGACAAGATAGCTGTGTCAACATCTCGTCGAAAGCCTTACAGACCGCGTCGAGACCATACGAGCCCACTGCCCTGTCGTCATGATAGTAATGTTGCATCAGGACTAGCAGTGTCTTCATCCACCCCTGTTTCGCGGCAGCCCCCAGCCCCCAATCAGACGCGCGGTAGTTCAATTTTTTATCAAGGTACTGAACCACATCCAAATGCCCTGCCAAAGCAGCAATTTCCATCAAGTCATCTCCGCATTTATCGAGGTAGTGCTCGAGTAGCCACCACAGTACATCCACATGACCATTTTGAGCAGCGTAGTCCAATCCGATTTCTGTGCATCCTTCGGCTCTGTTTTCGTGCAACCACTTGACGACATGCAGGTGCCCTCCTATCGCAGCTACATCCATGACGTATGTCGTCCATTCTTCCGTTCGGTTGTCGTGCAGCCACCGCAAAACATCCAAATGCCCATTGCTTGCTGCGTCACTAACAGCATACGACGTACATCCCTCGGATCGGTGTTGTTGTAACCACTTGACTAGCTCAAGGTGCCCCTCCGAAGCCGCAATATCCATCACATGGGGATCAAATCGGTCACTGCAATGTTTGTGCAGCCACTGCAGCATTTGTAAATTTCCGGCCCTTGCAGCTTCACAAACTGCGGATCTAGAGCAGCCCTTGCTGCAGTTCTCGAATAGCCATTCCACAACGTGCAAATGACCACGTCTGACGGCCGCATCCATAGCCTTTGTAGAGCACGCCTCCGAGCAGCTTTTCTGTTGGTGCAGCCATCGTAGCATGTCGAGATCTCCCTTTCTCGCTGCGCCTTCCATCGCATGTGACGTACCGGCACACCGGAAAGTCATCTCAATCCACTCCACTGTTGCCAGAAGCCCATTCTGCGCGGCTTGTTCAACGGATCGCTCATGATCAGAACCCGTAAGTGTTGCCCCTTTGAGTAGCTGCCACTTTGCTGCTGCAAGATGATAGCCTAAAGCTTCGAACTCAACAGTGAAACTCGCGCAACTTAAGCCTCGTTCGTGGAGCCACTTGAGAAGTTTTAGGTGACCGTAGCGAGCAGCTTCTTTCGTTGCAAGGTCAAAGTCGGCCTTCCATGGACCACGGTCATCCTGACGTTCTCTCATCCACCGAAATACGTGCAAGTGTCCGCCCTTGGTTGCTGCTTTCACCACTTCCTTCCAGTTTGGAGTTGTTCGCGACAAAACAGCGTCGAGGTCACTGAGCGAAGCTCCGAATTCGCATGCTTCTGCTAGCACCCGCTCGTCAAGAGATTGAACCGCGTATTCGTCGATGAGGCGAGCGACGTAGGGCAGATATCTGGGGAGGCAATGATCGCAGATGATCGCACCTGTCGATCGCCACGACCAGCGTCGTAGCGGCTGCATCGCGAAATGTTTTGTGCGAACTTGAACGCACGATTATCGTTCGGTGAATCCACTTAGCCTTGCGATGCTTTCTTTCACTCAGATCTTTCGAGTCGGAATCCGTGAATACGATCTGATTGAGTGCTTTGACAATGAGCGTTTCCAGCCACAAGTCTTGCAACTGGTGCAAGGTACGCACTTAGGAAGCTGGAGCGAACGGCTCGTGAGCGTGTAGCGTCGGGACTCTCCAGTAATTTCCATCTTTCGTTAGGGTTTGAAGAGATGGTTGAATGGTTTCAATTCGGGCTGATACGCAATTGTAGGAAGCGGGTTTTCTTCATCCTTGGACACAGACCCACAAACAGCACCATCTACGACGCAAGCGACACCGTGCGCTGGCTCCGTAACGTAGAGGCTTGAAAGTGGTATGTAAGCATGTGAGGGTGAAGTGGTGCCAATATCGTAAAAGGACTCCGATGCCGTTTTCCGCGCTGTAACCAAGAAATCCCGTTCTGATCCATCTGCAGCTACGGACCATCGAGTTTCAACGACGCTCACGCATGATCATGATACTACATGTATTTGTTTTAAAAAAATACCAGAGCTCGTCTTTCATCTTGACAAAAGCTGAGATCCAACCGGGTCTCGAACCCTCAACACACTAAACATCAAAACCGTTGGTCGTGGCGATCGACAGCTATGATCATCAGCGATCACTGCATGGGAGCTCGCTGCCCCACGTCGCTCGCCTCATCGACGAATTTGAGATTGAATCTCTTGACGAGCGGGTACTAAAGGCAGAATGTGAACTTGGAGCCTCGACGAGTGACCTCGACTTTGTTTTGTCGCGAACAACTCTAAACTGGAGTGAAGTGGTGGAATCGGCAGCCAGAGGTGGGCACATGCTGATGGCTCAGCGTCAAGATAGCCGCGGTCCATGGAAAGCCGGTTTCTTCGGTGTAATTGATGAAGCTGCTCGCTATGGTCACCTAGAACTTATCAAGTGCCTGCATGAGCGAGGTTTAAGAAGCATTAGAAGGCTTTCGCTCACCGGTGCAGCTGCACTTGGCCACCTTGCTGAGCTCAAGTGGCTGCACGAGCACAATACTGACACGATACCGAGTTGACGAGATCACGAGTTATGTCGCTCGACGGGGGCAGCTTGCCACGGTGCAGTGAATTTACGAACATTTTGAGGATATCGTTCATTTAGCACCTGCGATGGAAGGCGCAGCGATAAATGGGGATCTCGTTATGCTGCAACAACAGAAAAACTGCTCGGAGGCGTGCTCAACAAAGGCCGTGGATGAGCCGTCAGTGGAGATCATTTCCTCGTCGTCGAATGGCTGTTTGAAAAGTGCAACAAGGGCTGCTCCAACATTGCAGCTCTTGAAGCTGTGAAGGCTGGCAGTCTACCGATGCTGCAGTGGTTGCACAGACACTTTAATGATCGATTTGATTCGGGTGTGATGGATAGCGGCAGGCCACGGCTATTATGGGTGCCCTCAACCTTGATGCCTCGAAAGCCACACACAGCGTTCAAGGGGACGATTTTCCACAACGTCATTCCAGCCCCTACTGAAATGTGTCCCTATGTTTGACAGGCAACGCCTTAAGTGCGATTTGGTCACCCACCTATGTGGTCCACCCATTTCCAGCACTTCGCTCGTGGCCAGCCAAAGCTGTCTGCGTGCACACCACTTGCTGCTCCATTTGCCGTAGATTGGCCGACACGATGACCGAGGTGACGATCAAGAAAGGGCTGCGCAACCCGCTGGAGGAGGCGCAGGTGCGCCGCGCTGTGCTGGCGCTGCAGGCCTTCGTGGCCAAGAAGAGCGAGCAGCGGACCAAGACGCCGCTCGTGGAGGACGCCGAGTTCATCTCGTGCATCCTCACGCGCAAGCTCGTGCCGGCCAAGTCGTCGCTCAAGCCCATCCCAGTGTAAGAAACGCTGCTGCAGTCATGGCCGCTAGTGGCCATGATGGCCAGCGCTAGCCAATACCGTCCATGGTGTTGGCCACCTTCTAGGTGCATTTTTCTGACCTGCTTGTTGCTGTGGCCACTACAGGACGCTGCCCCACCAGCTGTACGACGAGTCTGCCGAGATCTGCCTGTTCGTTAAGGACGAGGACAAGAAGCGCATCAAGGAGGCGCTGGCCAAGGACCCCGTGCAGGGCGTGACCAAGGTCATGACGGTCAAGAAGCTGCGCAAGAACTTCTCCCGCTTCGAGGACAAGCGCGCACTGGCCGCTGCCTACGACATGTTCCTGGCCGACGACCGCGTGCTGCCCTACCTCAAGGGCCCGCTCGGCACCAAGTTCTTCACCAAGAAGAAACAGCCCCTGGCCGTGCGCGTGTCCCGCAAGGACGTGGCCAACAGCGTGCGCCTGGCCTCGCGCCGCACGGCTTTCCACGTCAGCGCCGGCGTGTGCCACAACGTCAAGGTGGCCCGCCTGGACATGACGCCCGAGCAGATCGTGGACAACATCATGGTGGCCATGAACGAGTGCGCCAGCCACGTGCCCAAGGGTTGGAACGGCGTGCAGTCCATCAGTGTCAAGACGACCGACTCGGTCGCGCTGCCCGTGTACAACGCGCTGGCGTCGCTGGCCAAGCTGCCGCCTGTGGGCAAGACGCAGAACCTTAAGAAGCGGAAGCTGGAGGAGTTTGTGGCCGAAGTGGACGAGGAGGAGAAGGCTCCCAAGAAGGCCAAGAACCAGGTCAAGAAGACCGCTGCGAAGGAGCCGGAGGCCCCCAAGGCGAAGAAGGCGGGCAAGAAGCAGGAAAAGAAGACGGACACTCCCGTTGAGAAGAAGGTGGCGCCGAAGGCCAAGAAGGCGGCCAAGGTGGTGGAGACGACAGCAAAGAAGGCAGAGTCAACGACGCCCCCGGCCAAGAAGAAGGCCCGGGGTAAGAAGAAAGTGGCCAAGAAGTAAGCTCCTTTCCTCGCACCCACCCCGCTCGTGGTCGGAGTAGATAGATGATTGCCATACATATACACGTACTGCTCACTTGAAGTCGATGTTGCCTTGCGTGTAGCTCATGCCCAGCCAATTCCAAGCGAGTCGTGGCTTGAGCTTGTTGATTGAGGTGATACAGTCAACCGTCTCGGCCGGAATTCTGCTACTGCGGATACAGAGCCAGCGTAGAAGGTGACTTTGGTGATTGCACCACGCGCAGCGAGTAACAACTCTTCCTTCTCCCGAAGTTGCGCCCTTCACGATCAAGTTCTAAACGCATTCGTGCCTGACAGCTGAAATGCTGTGGTGGAGAGAACGTTGAAGGCGAAGCTGTATGCCATTCGCGGGAGCGTTGAGATTGGTACTACCGGTAGGTAGAACGGCAGCGAGTGGACCTCATTTGCTTCGAAGTTGAAGAGGAAACACGCTTACGCTGCATTCACGATTGGAAGAGGTCCTTTCATCGTTGACTGAGGTTGGGAGAAGATTGAAAATACTGTCAAGGTGGAGGATATACGCACAAGCTAGATCAAGACGCTGGAGAGCCTCGTTGGGGCTCATGAAAGTGGGTGAGGCTTGCAAGCTCCTGTCACAGGACAAGTTGCCGTGGAACTTCCTGCTGGAGAAATACTGCGACGAACTCTACGACGTTCCGGTTCGGTTGCTGGTAATGAGACGCTGCAGATTAATCACTCGGTGGGTTCGCCAGCGTTTTGGCTCCGGGGGTGGGAGTGCTGGGTGACGGAGAACAAGGCAGCAATTCGGTGGATACTGCCGTCTCTTTTTGAGAATGGTTGAGGGCCCAAGTGGACAACTTTCGATGTACGGGATCGATAATGGTACCAGTATTTAAACCCGCCATTTGGGAACGACGCAACACGGGGTACAGTATCTCTCGTGCTCGCCTGTGTCCGCCCACCGGCCTTGTCTGCGGCGCCAGGACCTCGACACTACCAGGCATCGGTGGATCGAGAATTGGGCGCAGATGTGGAAAAACATGTAGCACTTGGACTTAGGTGGAGTCGTAGTAAAGCCTATATATCAATCACAGTACGCTCGAAATCACCTTCATTTTCCAAGTACTAAAACGAGGCCATGGGGGCGAAGAGAGCAGTCCATTCACATGTTAAGCCTCGGGCTCGAGGAGCCAGGTCGAGGAACGACGACACGC
>JAABLK010001194.1:0-10116 GCA_012295415.1 Phytophthora chlamydospora | reverse complement strand
ACAATGGTTGCTGCTCGCGCGGATCTTCATTCGCAGCCCACATCTTCTCCAGCTTATACTTGCTCAGAACTCGTTCTGAACAGTGTTCTGACTCGGAAAGGAACTCATTTACTTGGACCAGGCCTACGTGCCCAGCGGGAAGAGCACGCGCGGAGGACAATAAATGGTGGAGATGAACGTCATCTCCGAGAACGACGAGGAAGAAGTGAAGGTATCAATACCGGAGAAAAAACCTTAATGAAAATAGTTCTTTTCCACGATGAGATGCCAGCATCACACTTTACGCATGCCTTCTTCATACGTCAATCCCCAGCCAAGTCGCTGCTTCGAGCTAATTCATCCGGAGTCGATGATGCGAGGTCCTCTGCTGCCTTCAGCGAGTTGAAACTGATTCAGGCAATTCAAGCTCTTGACACGACCTGGAAAAGAAAAAAGTCTCCGATCAAGGTTTCTGTAAATCCGGATGAGATCATTACCGACGCCGCGGCATCACCGCGACTAACGGGGTCACTACGTGAAGCACTGATCACTTTGCTCGAGATTGGGGCTTGTTTTGACGAGCCTGAACTGGCGAGTAAGACGGCGTTGGTGGCTGTCTGCACTGTTCGAATGCTAGGGTGCTTGAAGCAATTTGTGACAGGCAGTGCCTTAATGGCTTCTCCCCTTGGAGCATGCTGTAGGTGCAGGTGTGAAGATGCAGGTGTGAAGAACAGTTGGCTCAGCTTACGCTGCTCAACATTTTGTTTCGTATGTGTCGAGAACCGAAGATAGCGTGCAACGTGGTGAAGGAAGATCAGCACAAGTTCCTGATCCAGATGTGCACAACAAGTGAAACTCAAAATCCTGGCGCTGCCTGTAGCCTCGAATCAGCATCGTGAGTCAGAAGCTGCTGACATTGGAGGATTCAACCCTTATGACCTCATGATCATCATCGACCCATTCGACTAGTGCTACCAACCTTTATGCACTCGCTTGACGAAAGAAAATACGGGTCCTTAATCTGCTTACTTCGTGGAATTGTGGTACCCACCCAGACGAAGTGTCGGAGTTTGAACAGCAGATCCACGTAAAGAAAGGTGTCCAAGAGAAGAGTCCCAGACGCCGAAAGCTGCCGTCAATATTTGCTTTCCAACATACCGAAACAGTTGAAAGTGCCAAGGTGCCGAGGTGCAGATTGGCTCCTCTTTGCTTGGAGGATACATCAACAAGACTGGAGCAGCATGAAACTCGATCTTTGTGGAGTTTGGTACGGAATGATCGCTCTAGAGTGCACCTAGCGCTTCGCTCCTGGATTGCTCTTGTCATCCATCTGCCAAAACCGTCACTAGAATACAAAGCTCTTCTGTTAGAGCGAGACTGCGTGCGCTGCTCTTCAGCAAACACTACCAGAGCAGCACTAGCGATACGCTTTAAAGTCGATGGATGGATAGCAACGGACTGAAATGGCAGCGGCACCACGCGTGTAACCATGACAAAACGCTGTCCATTATCTCGTGAAAGTTGGGCGTTAAGGCCCTGGTCTAAGTAAAACCGTACTGAGATTAAGTGCCACGCCAGTTTGAGCGGCCAAGATTGTCAGGATTCCCTCGTCTTCGTCAGAGAAGCTCGCCTTTTTGTCGACAGATATTTTGCTGAGCACTTGCATGACCCCCACGGTGTTGTTGGCGCCGTTGCGCACAGGAACGGTGAGAGGGCAGGACCGATACGGGGTCGATCAAAAGTTATGCAGCATTGGCAACACGTTTGAGCTTCGTGTTGCCTAGATCACGGACGGCAAAGACATGCCGAGACCCAACAAACAAAGGCATTGATGTCGCAAGGGTCTATCGAGCAGTAGCAATATTCTCCTCTCAGGCTAGCATTATCCGAAAATGACAGAGCACAAGCCGAAGCCCAACGAGCAGAAGACGGCAGCAAGAGGAGATTGAGAGTCTTGGCGCTCTAATGGATCGGCATTCAGTCTCGCACCGTTTTTTTTTATACACTCCTGTCTGCGATCTTGGACTATTTATTACCTTTCCTGTTCGTTGTGCGTCTTGAAACATTGCAGCAATTGGTGTTCTGTTTACACAAACACACTCCGCTGCTCTAGTGAAGTGAGCGATTTCCCATTGCCACAGTGTGTGGCAATGGGGAAATTGCTCACTTCACTTGTAGTTTGCACCTCACCACTTTTTTTCTCAGAAGGCCATAACTTATGAAATTCTTCGAAGTATTTCTTAACGCCGTACCATGGCAGTCATGAGTGGAAGTAACATCGGACACATTCATCGCATCGACTTAACAACATAAGTTTGCTACTGTGGAGAATGCACACGTCGATTGTATTCCATCTGACCTGGAGGCTTCGAAACGACATCCTGCTCGGAGAAGCACAAACCCAGAAGCCCAGCGTCCAAAACGTGAATGCTTCCTTTCGCAGACATTGCAAGGTGTACCGGCACGCATGGGAATTGAAGATACATGGCGAGGCCGTTGCCTCCGTTCTCAAACGACTGGGATTTGAAGTCCCAACAGCTTTCAACCTGACTTCACTGCAGCGACGAATCTGGATTCCTCGCCTGTAACCTGTAACGCAACAGCGTTATGTAGAGGTAGCTATCAGATACGGTAAATCCTCTAGTTAATCAACTTATTACAGCGCATGGACTCCCGCTTTTCACGACGTGGAGATATCTGCGGTTTGCTTCATTGCGATCTTTTCATTTCACGTCCTCTATGCGCATCATGTCTACCGACTTAAAGTTTCTTCATTGAGCACATTTGCTCCTGGCCACGACAGCCTGGCTCGGGAATGTACCTCCAGCGGGGCCACTAGAGCTGTCGGTCGCATCGGGTTCACGGATGTAGCGCCCCCGATGCCGTTTGGTTCGACATACCACTTGACGGTCTGCAAATGCGCGTGAGCGCCAGCTGCACAGTGCACGGCGACGAACTGGTGCATCCGAATGCCGCTAGGCTGGCTGGGAGTATTGGTCATTACTTTTTTGAGCTTCCTAGCCAAAACCGAATCGAACTGTTGTCGATTGCCAAACGCCTCAAGTTGGCGAGCGATTTGCGGGCTGGCGCAATAATACAGCACCGAGTGGAGACCCCGCGTGGTCCACTTGGCCACAAATTCTCGGCCACTTGCATCTCTGAGAGATGGCTCCTGCCACAGCACCCTGGCTGATCGTTGTTGCAGCATCTTTCGAAGCCTTGACGTGTCTGTAGATGCTACATGCACCAGTAAAAATCCCATTGAAATGGTGACGGCCACGAGCGATCCCCCAAAAATTGCATAGAGATGAGGGTCCGAATGCAGCTCAGCATTACGGAAGAACAGGTCGGCACCAGCCTTGCACGAAAAGTGGATCACTAACACCGCTGCCGCATTTAGCGACCAAAATCGCACGAAGTCATTCCTCGCTGCGTGATCGAGACGCATGGCAAGTGACCGTGTCTGTAGTGTAACGCGAATAACCCAGTAGCTACTGCTGAGCGTCGTGAACACAAGCGGCAGGCTGCGCATAGGAATGGCTGGAACACAATACATGGCAATGTCTCCTTCTTCGGTCGAGAGCTGGGCCGTACAACTAAGCGAAAAAATGTTGCTGAGAGCACCAATTGCGCCGAGGTAGAGCAACACCATCGTGCCGGGGTGCCCGAGCGCTCCGTCAGCTGGATCGCACTGAAGCAATTCGAAAATTCCAATTCGCGCGAGCGGGGCAACATTCTTGAAGATGTCCAAGCTTCCAACGCGGGATTGCGCCGCCCCTGCAGGTTGGTACACGCTGTTTCTTATAAACACCCAGACACTCCGAAGAATGTAAACGTACTCGATCGCGTAGTGCGATGCGCCAATCAAATTGAGAATCAAGAGAAAGGTGCGAATCTGTCGACTCGTGTTGTCTTGAATACGAATGCGCCGCGTCAGCATCGTGGAGTCAACCATGAACCACTCGATCTGGCGCAAATTATTTTGTTGAAGCGTCTGAATTTCTTTGCTGGACTCGGCAGTGATGAAAGATGCGCATGAAGGGAGGTCAAAGAGGCTCCCATTGAGAGTACGAAACAAGACTTCGCTTGATGTCATGAACAACCGGCATAGAGTCTGCAGTTCGGTTTCCTGTGAATCTCGGAATGCGCAGTTGCCAAGCCCGTCGCCCATATATGCTTGGTACTTTTGTACATTTCGCCCGCTTTGTTGCATCACGACGTCGACAATACTACGGCAATCTGGTGTGTACAGGTAGCCATACGGAGTAGTTGGTGTCTGGGATTTTGACGTGGTTGCGACCTCTAGGCTAGACTTCGACCACCTAGTGCCATCCATTGAGAATAACACGGAGTCCTCCAGTACCTCTGGTATGCCCAAAGGCACAAAGTCAGCAGCAGCTTCCCGTCGGCGCCCTAGCGTATATGTGGTTGTGTTGTCCAGTTCTGTGTAGTCGCGCTCGTCCTTCTGGAACAGAAACATCAAGTTCACAGCGGATGTTGGGATGATCAATGCCATGTCGCTTCCGCACTGCCTAATGGCCGCTTCATCGACGTCGACGGTTGTTATTGATTTGCTCATTGTCGTGTGCTGGATCGCACAGTTCCAGAATGGTGCCAAGTGCATCGTCGACACCAAGTGCATCCCGATTGTGTTGACAAGAAAGTCGGAGGTAAAGAATGACGCTGTGGCATGTGTCACCTCAGCCATTATGGCTTCCTCTCCGTTCACGTTGACCCCAACAAAAAGCTGTTGAGAATCCAGATAGTACGCAAGAAGGGCGCTGACGCCCAAAGCATCAACTAGCGCAACATGGTCGGTATCAAACGTCCCTGGAAGTAGCGCCACGACGTCAGCGACCGATATTCCTTCACGATACAACTCTACAATAGCCTCGGCGACATCGCTTTTATACTCCGGTAGTTCCAAGTCCATGAATCCTTCCTGCACGTTCTTCATAATTTTGCGGACCACAAGTGCATCTTCAAAGTGGCGTAAATACACCTCAGACATGTTGACAACAGCAATAAGACCTAGCGTGACGTTGCCAACCTTCTTCAGATGCGTATCAATCGGCGTCTTGTCCTGGTGATTGAAGAATCGATAGCGAGGGAACTTGTTGTAAAAGTCCCGACAGAACTCGTGGCGAATTGCTGGAAACCAGTTCCCGAAGAGCAGTTGCGGCTGCGTCTCCCATGAGTCTGATATCGGGGGTCCACATAGCGGTGCGTACATGTCAACCATGATATTAACCGGAAGCGTCAAAATCTCCCCTGGTAGCGTGGCGAGTAGATCAGCTCGACGAATATTGGCCCGGACAAGGAATTCACTCAACGAGAGTGAAGCTGCAGCTGAACGCGTAAGCTCCGTCTTAGTCTCAAGGTCGATCAGTGGAAGGAGCTTGCGATCAAATGTGTCGAAGTAGTGCACGGTATTCATGACAACTCCCATCTTGCTGAGCTGCCGCGCCACGACTTCATCACGGACTTCGTCCAGTGCTTTAGTGACGTAGCTCCCCAGGTAGTATTCTTTAAGTGGGATAATGCTGACCCCGACGAGGACAAGCACGAATATGGCAACGCATGTCTTGTACGAAACCTCAAAACTACTGAGCTGCGACGGCTGTCCCCCAAGCCGTGCTAATCCAGCCACGTTGGCAGTGCCACGACACGAATTCTTCTTCTTGGTCATCAGGGGTGGAGCGCTCCTTGTTGATGGTGATATCGTGGAATGCGCTCCATCAACTGAAGATGAGGTTCCCAAATTGGCGTGAGGGGTAAGTTGACGACTGTCAAGCGTGTATTTAGACATAAATCCAATTGCAACTTTCGCTGGCTCGGTATCACGGCATCTCAACTCAGTGAGCTGCTTTTCATTTTCTGGAAAACCGAGGAGGCCAACGAGTGCTTTCGCTCGCCTAAACTGCCGCCCGTCGTAAAGCTACTTGCAGCAGAACCGTAGTTTGAGGAAGATGACAAGTAATAGTCTGACGGGGATGACGATGCTGAGCGCAGCACCGGGTGCCCCAGCGGCGGTGGGGTAGTCAGCCCAGCGCCTTTAGTCGGTGACAACGCAGACACCATCGTTGACGCGCTAGAAGAAGACGCCACGGACTCGCAGCTCTTTCGGCGCTTCTGCACGCATCCAATGCACACGCGCACACTTGTTGACCCGACGTCAGGGAGCGCAACATCCATCTTGGGACAGCACTCTGAGCAGCAAACCTCGCCACACAGGCGGCAATGGTGGCGACGACGCGATAAACCGAACTTTGCATCGCAGACTCGGCATCCTAGGCGCTCTCGATTGTGCACCCAGTGCGGTGCGTTCACGAGCAGTGACTGGGACAAGCGCCGGCTAGTGAGCACCTCCTCCAGCCGTGCAATCTTGGCGCACAGAGCTCGCAGCTTCGCTCGCCGAGCCGCCATCGGCAACTGCGCTTTCTCCAGAATTGACGCCACAAACTGCACCTCCACGTATCCATCACGACCGCACGCCTGACGTACCATGAACCCTGTAGGTTGAAGGTCCGTGGGCTTGGAGTTCACTTCATCCAGCCACGGCTGACAGTGTGGGCTGTAGCACGATTGCAGCGTGCGCACATACATGGGCGACGAATCCGCGTTCTCGTCCCAGTCGTTCACCAGGACGCACTCATAATCCAGTAGACAGTACGTCGTTCGCGACGCAAACATTCGGCTCGACTTTTCCCCAACAGCCCACTTAATGCTGAGGTTCCCCTGGTGGCCCGAAGTAGCCATCGCTGCCCGATAGTCTTCCATGTACGACGGAGACAAATACGGCCCCGTGTTCGTAGCTCTGGATGTTGGAGTCGCGCTGCCTCCCACGATATCTAGTGAGTCACCACGAGTGCCTCGTGTGCGTCCCGCTGTCGATTCTCGGCTGATCCCTGTAAACGGCTGCAAGTCGTCTTCGAGTTCCAAGTCCGAGTCCGAGTAGGATGACTCACTGTCGCAGTCTTGCGTTGAAGCCTGGGAGGCCATTCGCTGTGAGATCCCGTTTCCATTGGTTGCACTGCCGTTGTTGTTATTGCTGGTACGACGCAGACGCTTCTTCTTGCGGCGGTAAATGAACGCTGACGAGCTCGTGCGGACACCCGCGAGGTGCTGCATGGGTAACTCCATGTCTTCTTTGTCCGATCGCACGAGAAGATCTACCACTTCCTCAATCGACGACGGCAGCAGCGCCACACACTTCACAAGGTACTGCTGCAGCACTTTCGACGCGAACACGTTGCCCAGTCCGGCAGCCGAGGACGCGGCGTCAAAGTCCGAGGTGTCGCCCTCCCACGCACTGCCATTGGCTGCTGAATCTGTGTTGGGAGTCGCCGGGTCGTCGCTCCCGCCTTCGCCGCCGTTGACCAGCGAGTTCATGGTGTTCCACAGAAACGTGTTGGTGCCGATGGGGCACACGCGCTCCATGACGCGCACCTTGATGGCGCCACCCGTGCCCGGGTTCTCGGTGGCGGACGCGGCTGCGGCGGCCGCGCTGGCGCTCACAGGGCTCCAGTTGACCGAGTCCTGCGCACCGAAGCCGAAGAGACTGAGCGACGCGCGCGCCTGCGACTCCAGGTCCTCCTCGACGGCCCGCGAGAGCATGGCGCTCGTGAGCGGCGCCGGCTGCAGCGACAACGCGCTGGACATGCTCTGCGTGCTGCTGGTGGCCTTCAGGAGCCGTACGGTGGTGCCCCGGTTGGACATGCTGCTCGCTTGCTTGCTCGGGAATGCGCCGGAACTGCCTTTTTTTTTGTGAATTTTTTTGCGCGAAACGCGCAAAATGCGCCGGAACTGCCTGTGAATTTTTTTTTTTAGTGAATTGTTTTTTTTAGAGTCGATTTTTTGAGTACGCGTCGAGCTACTAAGGCTCGTGGAGTCCACGAGGGGCTTTTATCACTACTGGCCACAAATACATCAACATTTTTGCAACTAGCCCGGAAACTAGCAAATTGCCTGGGACGGGACAGAGAACAATGGCTGGGTAAACACAGCGGATATTCAAACGCATTTACTGGGGAGCTCGGTTTGCTCCGTCGTGCTTTGGGCTGCGATTGCCGCTTAACGCGACCTGAATCGCCACAGTAGGAGACCGAAGCAGCTATGTGTGGTACGTGGTTCATCTAGCTCATAGTTCTCGTTGGAAAGGTATCTGCGCAAACCCCTGTGCTCGTTGAAACGTGTCTGGACCTGAGCACAGATTATGGTAGTGTTCAAGTTATGTGAGTAAGAGAAAGAAAACAGTAACAGGCAGAGCACCGGGAGCAAGCGTCGAAATGGTACGAGCTCATCCAGGCCAGCTCTGTGATACATCACATTTACGTAGACTTTGTGGCACGTTGTGTTGCAGCAAGTTCGAGTTTAAAGCAGCCGTACCAGCTTCTAGGCGCCGTGTGATCGTTGTGTTTGATGTTGGTGCCAGCAGGTCGCAGATGCACATGAACGTGATGGAGATTCATATTGGCGTTTCTGGAAGAGGTGAGTTCAAATGCTAGCTTATCATGAGAATATTCTTTCTCTTGCTGACATTGTGCATTTAAAATGTAGAATTGGATCGGCACTTGGGATCACCTGGCGGTTCGAAGCCCCTTTGTTTGCTTCGCATGTGGGGGGTGAGCGGTGTGGTAATAAAACCCAGTGCCCCCAAACCCGAAGAGAAGGTTGCTGAAAGACGCCAGCCGGTCCCAGCGGACCCAAACCAAATTCAAGGTATATACTGTAATGAAAATGATGGTTAGCTGCATCTAATTCGACTGAAAAACTCGCGCATCTCCACGGCCAGAGCGAGTCTCTCGTTGGAGTTGCTGGACTTCTTCATTTGTTTTTGTGGTGGTCGAGATGATTTTGGCTCCCCTCGACTGGGAATTCGTTTTTCTCGATTTGAAACATCCCGCCTTGCTGCACGATATGCGGACCCAGCCTGATGGTATAGTGGAGGGGGACGAATAGTTGGATCGGATAGCAGGGCAGGTACAAACGGGAGATTGAAGAGTGGTGAAAATACCTGTACGCTCCTGTCGTGGATATCGCAGAACCACTTTGGCTGTACACTGCTGCCACAATATGGCGACACGGCATTTGAAGGTGATGCCTGTCAGGACGGCATGTGCACGTTCCAGTGTCCAAGTCAACCATGAACGTTCGACTCACTGGGCTTGGTTTACCGCTGCGCACCGCAGTAGCTTCTTCCTCGATGCTAGTGAGCACATCATCAACATGGTATATGGAGTCGGAGTTCTTACGCACTGAGCAAGCTGTGGCAGCCCACACCTGCTTGTCGAACATGGCCTTAGCGCGTGGAGTTACCGTGTGGCGCTCATCCGCCCATGCTTGAGCGTTTTTCCTCTTCTCTTGTATAGTTTCCACGATGAGGTTGCAGTAAGAGACCAGAGCCCCAAAGACCTGACTGTCGCGAATCCCAGCTTTCAACAGCGCGTTGTTTTGGCTTTCAACCGCGCTGGTAGTTCGTCCAGCGTAGAGACGACAGGGATCGCCGTAGGCTTCGACTGATGTCCATCTAGAACTAACTGCTATCGTTTCTTCAGGGGTTAGCGGACAGTTGCCAAACTTTGTCCAGCTCGTTGGGTGAATCTTTCGCAAATAGTCTCGGACACTTCGCGTTTGCAGAGACCCCTTGATCTTAATCGTTCGAGTTGCAGGAAAGGTTTGGTTGATCGAGTCTAGCACAGCCTCGTATTCTACTAGTGTTGTAGTGGCTTGCAACGCAAACACCAGTCCCTTAATGCTCTCGATGTTTGGTTCCACTTCCCGGAAGTGCCAAGCACATCGTGCAAATGAATTTCTTGTCTCCCGTACTTGGCTACCAGATCCATCTTGCCGTGCTCGATGAGTCTGTGACCCTCTGCAGCAAAAAGGTATTGGCGATGGTAAGTTCTGTCGTCGTGTGTGGCCGCAACTATTGATAGCCTTCTTCTCGAGAAACAAGACGAGAAGCTAATATAGGCAATTTGCTAGTTTCCAGGCTAGTTGCAAAAATGTTGATGTATTTGTAGCCAGTAGTGATAAAAGCCCAGTCCACGAGCAGCGTGAAGGTCCGGGCGATGATTAACCTAGTGTCGGACGCTGGAGTTTCCGCTTGCAGAGGCACTTGGAGCCTCGAAGCCA
>JAABLK010001193.1:0-10134 GCA_012295415.1 Phytophthora chlamydospora | reverse complement strand
AGTCGTTTTGGATCTCAGCGACTCTTCGCCTGGGTCTCACCGTAACTACCCGGAAACCGACCGCCGAGTTCTGCTCCGTCGAGATAGTACCGTCGAACGCTGCTCCTAAGAGTCGACCGCTGCGTTGGTTGGCAGGAATAGCTGAGTCTGCGAACTGTGGTGTTCACTACACCACAACTGCCCCGGCCATGATACGAACCGAGCTCGTGAGTGTCTTGGCCCAACTGGTGTATCGCTCGGCTGGTCCTTTCCCCTCAGCCGGCGACCAACACTCCAGCCACCGAAATCTCCAACTTCGTCCGAACCCAGCTCCCCCGACATCGCTCCGCGTCCCGCGCCGAGAAGGTAAGCTCTGATTCACTCACGCCAGTGTTGCGTCCTCATTCGCTGGCTTGTCTGCTTGATCATCCAGCTCCAGATGTCATCTGCTCTCTCGCCATCCCAGACACTCCCGGCTAGCGAGCCAGGAGGAGTTTCCGCCGGGCCAGCTCCTGTCGTTTTGGCCGACGCGTCACCTCTGCCTCCTGAACAAGGCGCTCCCATCGCTGATGGTGATGAGGTAGAGGACGGGGAGGTGCCGGCTGATACGTCTCGCCGAGACGAGTCAACTGAGTCTGCTGACGACCTTGATTCTGCGTCACGAGTAAGTCACTTGGTTGCTGTTTGTTCTCGTCGAATCCCGCTGACTTATTCTGCCATTCCAGGCCTCCTCGCCACCTGGCCCTTTGCTTGCTCCACTGGCGTACAGCTCAGGCTTGATGGCCCCGTTGATCGAGGTCGTTGCTGGCCCACGTTTTCCTGATGCTCGTCTTCTTGAGCGTCCGGACGAGCTCGACGAGTTCTTCGACCAGCTGTCTCCTCGGTCAGAGTGGCCGCCGCCACCGCCGAGTCCGCCCAAGCCTTCGCCACTTCGTCTGAAGTTGGCTCAACCTCCACCCCGCTCGATCCTCCGCGTTCAAGGTGGTAGGCTGTCTCAACCTGAGCTTGCTGAGTCACTACCGTCTCCGCCGAGTTCTACCAATCCTGCCATGCGACCAGTCTTGCCTCTCAGGCTGGAGACTGGCTCAGCGACTAGGGACTCGCCGGGTTCGCCAGTGACACCAAGCGACACGTACTCCCCGCTGCCTTTGCTTCCGCCAAGCCCTCAACCACGACCGGTTCGGGCTGGCTTCCGCCAAGACGGGTTGTTGGAGGCGGGGATCCCTCCAACACCGTTCCCTGAGTCTCCCAGCCCGCTTAGTTGGCTTCCACGCCGTCGAACTGAGTTCCTTCCAACAGTGAGGGCCCCTCCAGCTCAGTTCACCGTTCCTACGCCATCGTCTGGCCCGCCCGGGTCGATCGCTCAGTTGTGGGGTTTGCTTCAAGCCCGCGACCACGCTTGACTCGACGACGACTTGGAGAGGACTCGCGCGATGGCTTACGCACTCCTGCGGCCTCCGCTCCCGACTGACGACAAGAGTCGGCGTGATATCCTCTCAGCTCGCTCGCCTGCTGAGCTCTTACAAGTTCTGCAAGCAAGTTATCCTGCCCCTCCAGTGTCGGGCAGACAGCTCGCTGACGTGCTGATTCAGAACGCCGAGTTGCGCCGAGACAATGACGCGCTGACTCGGCGTATGAACTCGGCTCTCGCTGACTCAGCGCGGCTGAACCAAGAATTCGCTGCCTTGGTACGGGAGCGCGACGAGTGGAAGAAGTCGTCGGACGCACAATCCCTCATGGTCGCGTCGTTCCGCAAGGAAGTTGTTCGGCTCGGGTGTCAGGTGAAGAAATCAACTCGGCAGCTCGACCGCCGAGTCGATGAGTCGAAGAATGTGATCGAAGATCTCCACCAGCAGCTCAAGGCGCGACTCGTCGACATCCTGCGTCTCACGACTCAGCTGGTCGAGTATCAAACGGCTTACACAGCGTTCCAGGGTGTGACATTGACATATTTCCGCCAGGTTCAAGAGGCCGCCTTGGTCGTCTCGAGTGGAGGTCCTGACCACAAGCTCCGCATGGCTCCCCAGACCATCGAGGCCTTGCGTCGAACCGCCCAGCAACAGAAGCAGCTCCTTTGTCGCTCCGGTCAGACCTTCCTGACTAACCCTGCATTTGCAGTCGCAGCCGCTTCCAGGGTCGACGCTCCAGGTCTTTCTCCAGCCGAGCTCCACATAAACGCTTAGCTGTGCCGGCTGCAGGAAACCCGGTGGCCCGAGCTCTCCAAGTTTCGTGATGAGGAGCCTCGCGAGATCGTCCTGCAGATCGGAGACACGCCGATTTCTTCTGCGCCAATGTCAGCTCCCCCGCTGAGTTCTGGGTCCGCGTTGGGTGTTCAAGGAGTCTCCCAAAGTGTCACCGCTGCCGAGGCGTTGACCTCGCTGAGTTCGGTTGGACCTCAGTCGGCGGGTTCTTCGCGTCTACCGAGTTCTCCATGCTCGCCAGTCTTCGCGGTGTCAAGTTCGCCGAGCTCGGTCCACTCGTCACACTTTTCCGTGGCTGTTCCAAGTCCGCCGAGTCCTCTGCTGGTGTCGTCGAGTCAGACGTTGTCTCCTCCAGTCTCAATGGGTTCTTCGAGTTCCTCGAGAGCTCCGGCCGAATCCTCTTCCGCAACCATGGTGATCGCCAAGCCCAAGCCAACGGTCCCATGCCCAGTGGCAGACTCGTTGCTGCTTCCTCGTCGTTCCCCGCGGAATGCTTCACAAGATGCTCGTGCCATCAGCCGAGCTCTGCTTGAAAACCTGGACGCCACTGATGCTGAAGTTCTCGCGTGCTCGTCTCCACCACCGGCCTCCTCGAGCTCCGCTGAGTCGACGGTCGACTTGTCGTCACCTGCTGATGCTGACCAAGGGGTTCAAGTCCTTCCTCAGCCCAACTCGGCGACTGAGCCTCCCAGCTCCGGTGGTGAGAGCGAAGGGAGTTCTCCGGTCGAGGTGGTGGTGCCGAAACCAAGCTCTCCTATGTCTTCCACGAAGACTCCAGCCAAGCGCCCCGCCCAGTTTCCCCCAAGTCAGCTTCGAAGAAACCTCGTCACTCAGTCCCTGGGCCGAAGTCAGCTGGCAAGAAGAAGGCCGTGGCTCGAGCTAAGCCACGCAAGGTCTCGGCGGGCAAGAAGTCGAGTCGGGTTGAGTCGTCTGCCAGTGCTGTGGCTACCTCCACAGGGTCCTCTGCTTCCGGATCAGGTTCTCGTCCTGCTCCGCCTGCAGCCATGGCTCAATCGGACTCAGCTGTAGTGGTTGACGGCCTCGGCGGTGGTCACACCCGCTTCCACAGCTGCTCTTCCGGAAGCGCTTAGTCACCCGATCGCCGAGCTGAGGAAGCGAGCTGCTCAGGCTGCTTCCCGTACCACGCGAGGGTTTGACAAGCTCAAGGTCTGGAGGCAGCTGCCCTTCTTCCACACTGGGTCTGCTCGTTGTTGGGAGAAGATTCTCGCAGCTTGCAAAGTGGAGATCAAAACTGAGCTGGTCAACGGGAAGAAGCAAGTGTGTGCTACGCTGAGTTCTCCCGAGGGCATAGCAGCCTTCGCCGACACCTCGTCGACCCAGCATCCGTCTCGGCGCATCCACGCCAAGCTTCTTAAGGACCCGGTGTTCATGTCTCGTAACGTCTTGAGCCGAGTCCGCGGATGGAAATCGCGGCCTAAGATGCGCCAGCTCGTCGAGCTGATCGTGGAGTGCATGATCAAGTTTCGTGGCGAGAAGCCTGACTACTTCAAGATCTTCCTCGCCATCTGGGAGCATCTGCACTGGATTGTGGACTCCAGCGTGATCCTCGGACTCCACCCAGATTTGAACCCTGGGCAATCGTATGCTGAGCTCGCAATGGCGCTGAAGATCTGGATGAGTTACAGTCACGAGCGCAAGCGTCGAGGTAATCTTCTGCGCCCGATCCTCGCTGAGTTCTTCCGGGTTCTGTACGAGGCATCGACAAATGAAGACTCGGCGGGACCGGCACCGACTTTGGACGCTGAGTTGTATTTTGACCCCTCGGTCCCGTTTGCCCCACCGGACAACTGGCTATGGTTCCCAACGAGTGCTGATTGGTGTGCTGCGACCGCTGAGATCGACCGCGACGAGCCGTGGCGCGTGTGGTGGTTGCACCAACCGGCTCTCCACCCTTTCAACAAGTGCTTCCTGCCACTGAATCCGGAGTTCGACGTGTTTGCCCCAGCCGGGTTTGATGATGCGTATGTCCGAGCGCAAGTTCAGGTGGACGCGGATCAAGCCGAGCCGCCAGCTGTGTCTTCCACCGCGCCGACTCCTGCCAACAGAGACGGCCTCACCATCTTCGATGGTGAGCCAGGCGTCACTACGCTGTGATCAGCTGACTCCAGGAGCTCCGCCGAGTAGGTTTGTCGTATCGTAGCTCTCATAGCTCAGCCGAGTTCCATTCTTCGTTCATTTCGTTCATATTCAATTTCATGCAGTGAATTTCCAGTAGCATGTCCGTTCCATCAAGCCTGAAGTTCGTCACTCGATGGTGGTCTTCATGTGGTACAGTAGCTTTTCGGCCTCGTCTGCAACCTGCACCATTTGCAGACGGTTTTCACGTTTCTTTTGCCGTAAGTAATCGAACAGCAAGCCGCCGCAGGAAAGATTTGCAAGGGGTTCCCACGTTGGTTCATCATAGCCGGCCCATTTGACCTTGAACAATCGCTGAGCTCGACCCGTGCTGGTCGAAAGCGGTATCTCGTCATCGAGTATGGCTTCCACCTCGTATCGGTTGGTGTCTTCGCCGAGTTCCCAGCTATCTTCAGGGAGGAGTTCCTCATCGAAATCGAAGCGCTGGTCCTCGCTGAGTTCATCTACCACGTTGACTGTAGGCCGCTCGCCGAGACCACCCACCTTCTTCAGCCGAGACACATGAACCACTGGGTAGAAACGGTAGCCACTCTTGTCTGGGAGTTCAAGCTCGTAGGCGAACTCCTCGACCTTCTTCTTGACCCTGAAGGGTCCATGCCATCTGTGGGCCAGCTTCTTCTTGAGGCCGGGCTTGACGCGCTCCATGAAAAGCCAAACTTGGTCTCCTTCTTTGAACAATGACTGCGTTGGTTCGGTGGACTCGGCTGGTTCGTCATTGCCGTCCTCCGCTGAGTTCGGGATGGCTCCACGTTCTTTCGCGCTGAGTCTCGCGTTATGGGCTTCAACTCGTCGAGCCTTCTCAGCTAGCTGATACTCTTTTGCAAGTTGCAGAGCAATTTCTTGTTGGCGGTTAGCTTCTCGGCGCCACTGAGCTGCATCCGCCGAGTTAGCTGAGTCCCTTCTGATCGTGGACGTCATCGCCTTCAAGGTTGACTGGGCTTCCCAGCCATACACCAGGTAGAAACGCCCGCCGAGTTGTGTCACGAGAATTGTTGATTGCATTCACCATCTTCTCAGCGATGTCGTCCCAGTCAGCTTGGAACGGATATTCCACATAAACTCTGATCGTCTGGATCATGGTTTTCACTGAACGCTCTTGTTGGCCATTCGCTTGGGGTCGGTAACTCAGCGTTGCTCTTGACTTGGACTGCATCAACTCGGCGAAAGTCTGGAACACTTCGCTCATGAATCTTGGATCGCGGTCATGGCGAATGAGTGATGGTGCTCCGAACCTTCTGAACACACATTCCTCGAAGGCTTTAGCCACTTCCAGTGCCCCGGTCTCGCTCATGGCTTTTGCAATGACAAACCCAGAGAAGTGATCTTGGAACAGCAGCAATGCTGTGTTGCCCCGCTGAGTCTTGGGTAGCGGTATCACGAAATCCATGGACACCATCTGGAACGGGTAGTCTGATGCCACGTTTCCCGGTGAGTAGCCTCTCAGCTGGGGTCGACTTTTGCTCGTGCTACAGTCCTCACATGCCTGGACGTGTTTGACCACGTCGGCATACAAGCCAACCCAGTAGAACTCGGCTTTCACTCTGTGGAACGTCCTTACGACTCCTTGATGTCCTCCTTCAATCGAGTTGTGACAACTGTGGAGGACCTCGTCAATCATTGTCGTCGGGACCACCAGTCTCAGCTGGATATCATCTGCGCCGGAGTCGGATCGTCGTCGTCGCTGGCCTTGGTAGTATAAGAGGCCATATTCGCTGAGTACATAGCTGTCCGGTATCTTGCTGGCGTTCTGAGCTTGGCTGAACGTCAGGCTGTCAAGGTCATCCTTCAGCAGCGCTTTTAGGTCAGCCCATCTCCGCTCTTCGTCTTGAGCTCTCGATATGCGTCGTCGCCTCTCGGCTTGGACTACCATCGGGTCGATGTCAGCTGAGTCCGGGGTC
Organism: Phytophthora chlamydospora; assembly: GCA_012295415.1. Taxonomy (NCBI): domain Eukaryota; phylum Oomycota; class Peronosporomycetes; order Peronosporales; family Peronosporaceae; genus Phytophthora; species Phytophthora chlamydospora. The sequence continues at coordinate 3,899 of JAABLK010001193.1, read as the reverse complement.
CGATTCTCGTCCACTTCTAACTCAACTTGACCTTCGACTCGGCGCAAAGTCTTCGCATTCGTGGCTTCGTACTCGGCGTCGTCGGGTTCAGCGTTCGGCCCCTGATGTTCGGCTGATTTGTCAGCGACATCCGCAGTCCGTTGATCTTCGAATCGAACTCGGCGAGTCTGGTTCCGAGTCATCACTGTGATTTCTGCCATAGACGTCTCGTTGTCAGCTGATTTGGACTCGGCGTACAGAACTTCCGAGATCCTGTTCAGCGTCTTCAGCTCCGCTTTCCGTTCTCCGCTGAGTACTACCCGTCCAGCCTTGTCTTCTAAGGCTTCAGTGGCCAGGGAATCTGCTGCTGCGTTGTAGTAGCGGACGACGTGTAGGTACCTAGCTGAGCTGAGGTTCTTAGTCAGATCCTTGTGGCGCGCCAGTTCCACCTGTAACGTATCCTTCTTGCACGCGATCACCCCCATGGATTGCTGGATTGCAAGCCGTGAGTCACCCACGATGACCAGATCCGTCACGCCTCCGTCTAACGCCGCCTTCATCCCATTGTTCATGCCGGTATACTCGGCTATGTTGACTGGGGTTGACGGAAGGTATGCACTCGCAGCGATCTCAATGTCCCAATTCGGTAAGCGCCACAGTATCCATGAGCAGCTGCCATAGCCACCGTTCTTCGCCGTCTTAGCTGAGCCGTCGAACGATAGCACGTGTCCAACGAAGTCGTGTGGTACATGCGCGTATAGGAGCTCGGGGTCAAGCCGGACAGTAGCCGAGTTCTTACTCGGCGGAGCGATATGGGTAAGTGACTCGTCGAGCCCAATGTGGGGTGTGACCGACGCTTGAAGCAACTGGGCGAACTCAACATCCCGCTCTCGGACACGCTTGATCTTTAGATGGAAAGGTGAGAGCAACACGGCGAAGCTGACAGCTCTGCCATAAAGCGCTTTTGATGTGAACACCCACTCCAGGGTGGAGAACCGTGTGTACACATGGATCGTCTTCCCGGCCAGCAGAGTGTAACAGATCTTCAGTATCTGCAGCAGGGCGAGTACTTCTTTCTCCGCCGAGTGGTAGTTGACTTCATTCTCCTTCAAGACACGCCCACAGAAGCGGACCGGGTGGAGCTTGTAGTCTTGCATCTGAAGCAGTGTACTACTCAGCGCCCAGTCATTAGCAAAGAGCATGATGTGCACATCCTTTGCCGAGTCAAAATGCCGCAGAATCGGTGCTGCAGCGACGCGTGTTTTCAACTCGGCGAACGAAGCTTTTGCTGCGGTGAGGTCACCCCCTGCAGCGAAATCGTCTTCTTTGATCTGATAGAGCACTGCCCCATACACAGCCAGGTTCTGGATGAACCTGCTGTAATAGTTCAGTGCCCCCAAGAACGCTTGCATTCCTTTCTTGGAAGTCGGGAACGGCAACTCGGCGATCGCAGCGATCTTCTTCGGGTTGGCTCGAATTCCACTCGGTGTGACCTCGTGAGACAGGAAATCCACGCAGGGCTTCACGAAGNNNNTGCTCTTCGTGAAGCTGACACTGATCCTGCATTCAGCGAATCGTTTCAATAGCGTGTCCAGCGTCATCAAGCAATCATCAAATGTTACTCCACCGAAACAGATGTCATCCACGAAAGACCGGCGTTCAAACACCGGAACCAGAGTTGACTCGTCTGGCTCACCATTGCAGAACATATCACCATCAGGTCCGTTCACCAAGTCTTGCATGGCATCCGACTCGGCGATAGCGCGATGGTCAGCCTCGAATTTTGTCGTCTGACTCGGCTCTGCGCAGGTCAGCTGAGTTACTGGCTCAGCAGACTGGTTCCGCTGAGTTGCTGCCGCGGCTTCAGCCAGGCGGACGCGCTCAGCGTACGCTACCCAGCCACCCCTCGGCTGAACGTAGCCCCATAGAGCATTGTCGATCAACCGTTGGTATATCATCGGCGCATTCTTCAACCCGAAGGGCATACGGAGCCACTCAAAATGCCCCAACGCACAGACAAACACCGAGATATTTCTCGCCCGCCGAGTCATCATCACGGCCCAAAATCCGCTTGCTGCGTCGAGTGAGCAAAACCACAGATATCGCTCCAGCTCAGTCAGCAGATCATCGACGAGCGGCATAGCGTATTCCATCAGCTTCGTGATAGCNCCCCAGTGCGCATACAAACGCTGAGATACTTCTCGCCCGCCGAGTCATCATCACAGCCCAAAATCCACTTGCTGCGTCGAGCGAGCAAAACCACAGATATCGCTCCAGCTCAGTCAGCAGATCATCGACGAGCGGCATAGCATATTCCATCAGCTTCGTGATAGCGTTCACCATCTTGTAATCAATACACAGCCGTATATCCACTCCATTCTTCTTGAGCACAATGACAATGGGCGACGCCCATGGACTGTTGGAGAACGCTATCAGTCCTGCTTTCAACAGACCCTTCAGGAGCTCATAGAGCTTCTTGAGGTGTTTAAGCGGAGTCCGCCGAGCTCTTTGTTTGATCGGCGTGTGTCCTTCGACGTCAATGTCGCACACGACTCCATAAGCTGGTGGTGGAAGCGCGTTGCCACTCGAGATCATGATGTTCTCGTGGCGTTTCAGCGTGGATACCAGCCTTGCTTGATCAGCCGATGTATGTGTCTTGCTCACCACATTAGGTCCGGTGTAATCCAATTCAGTGGGCTCCAGATCCGTCATGTCTGGCAAGAACGCTAGCTCGTGTGCGTAGTCTTCCAGATCGATCTCATTAGCTGAGTTCTCGTACTCGGCTGGTGACGGAGTTGCTTCCGCTGAGTCGTCGTCTGAGTTATTGCTAGCCTCACATGCTGCCATGGCTGCTATGAACCGGAGCTCAAGGTCGGTTTGCTGATCCTCACTTAGTGCCTCGTCGCTTACGTCGATCTCATCTTCAAGGAGTTTCGCGACGCGACGACCAGCCGAGTTACCACCATCCAGATCCGATCGCAGTTGGGTGGCTCGTTCAAGCAGCTCGGTCGTCTCGGCTGTTGGTGTGCCCGTGGAAACGGAAGTCACCCCTGAGTCAGTGGTCTCAGCGCAAGTAGCCGAGTTGACATACCGTTGCTCTATGTCTGCGGACTCAGTGGTTTCTGCGATCCCAGCCGCTTCCGCCGAGTCCTTCAACTCGGCGGGTGCACCATCTGGACTCGGCGACGTGGCTATAGAGTCACCACTTTCGCTAGTTCCACTGCTCGACGATCGTAACGCCAATTCGCGTTCCCATCGTTCAGCGCACGTCACAGTCATCTCTTCATCTGGCGGCTTCTTTCGGCTCATCACCTACTTGGGCGTCTCATATTCGCGCCTTTCAACCGCGGGAGGCTGTCGTTCGAGCCATTCGTCGTACATCCGCTGTTCCTTGGCCAGCAAGGTCTTGTCCATCGCTGCCTCATAAGCCAGCACTTGCCAGTCTGTATACTTCGCTGAGTCCGGTCGTACATATCCGTTGTCGGCTGGTAGCTCGCCGAGTGGGACCCACGTGACCACCGGGAAGTGAGCTGGGCACCACACGAGTCTGTCGCTCACATTGGTAATCAACACTCGCACGGCACGACCGCGCGAATTATGCACTATCGTGGGCACCCAGTCCTTCGTCCGTCTAGTCCAAAGTTCATGAGTCGTTGAACTCGGCGGGCGTCGCGCTAAGTTGAACTCAGCGGTAAGCCGGCTTTGTATAGTCAGCGATTCCGCCGGTCCCCCGTTGACTTCCGCCCCGTATGACGACTCACATCGCTCCGCGTTCTGAGACCTAAGGAGAGGGATCACCACTTCGTCCGGGAGCTTTGCTGTCGAGTTGTACAGATCGAGCCTGATCCCAGCTGGTATCATGAAATCAGTCCCAAGGATCAAGTCGACCCCGGCGTGATGATCCATAATCCAAACGTTGA